>PVLA01007339.1:72574-107069 GCA_004027455.1 Hydrochoerus hydrochaeris | reverse complement strand
GGATGGGTACATGTGAAGAGTCCTTGACCTAAGACAGGCGCTGTCCTCGCAGGGACTGCCACTCCCATAAATGATAAGGAAAGCAATGTAGGGAGCGGCCTAATAATCTCACACATCTCTTCCTCCTGCGGACTACATCGGCTTGCATTTCCCGGGCTGACTCAATGTCAAGATTAAAACGTTAATTGATACCTATTGCTCTGAACCTGGGGCGATTCCTGCTTGGGGTTGAGGTTAAAACCTATTGTTTAGGATTATCCCTGCCTGGCCCTAAGCCTGGGGCGCTTCCTGCTTGGGGCTGGGGGTGGCTGCCAAAGGTTAGCAAATATATATTCCAGCTTCTAAAAAATAAAGCGGATTCAGATTCACTCACAGACTGGTGTGCAGTGTTTTCTGTCTCTCAATCGCCGACTCCCTGACCACCTTTGGGAAACCCTAGCCCTGCCGCAGCTGGACTCTGGCAGATATTAAATCAGCAATGGCTAACATTGTGTCTTGTTTTCTTCAAAGTAGGTGTTCATACCATCACACATACTAAGTTCAAATAAAAAAGAAAAAAACCGCTCCAACCAATGAACGAAAACATTACAAGACTTCAAATGGGACATCTAAACATACACTTTTGAGGAGCATCTACTTTCATTTCCACACTGGTTGTACCAGCCTACACTCCCCCCAACAGGAGGAATTCCTCATGACCTAACAGCATTTGTTGTTGGTTGATTTCTTGATGGTAGTCATTTTTGTGGGGTGAAGTGGAACCTCACTGCTGTTGTAATTTGCATCTCACAAATGACCAGTGATGTTGAATATTTTTCATATAGTCATTTGCTCTTTGTACTTCTTCATTTGAGAAATGTGTATTCAACTCAGAAGCCCATTTTTGGGTTAAGTTTTTGAACTCTAGGGGCCTGAGATTTTCCAATTCTTTGTATGTTATAGATAGAAGTCCTTGGTCTGTGGGAAAATTGAATAAAATTTGTTCCTACTCTGTGGGCTTTCTTTTCACTTTTGTGATGATTTCTTTTACTGTACAAATATTTTTTAATAATATGAGATCCTTGTTGCTGGTTTTTTGAGGTATGTATCATATAGTTGGGGTTTTGTTCATGAACTGTCTACTTTTGCCAATGTCTTCAATATTTCTACCTAATTCACTTTCAGTAGATTTAGCGTTTCTGATTTAATATTTGAACATTTATCCTGTTTTACTTTAGTTTTTGGTGATAGACATGGCTCTAGTTTCAGTTTTTGGCACATAGATGGGCAGTTTTTCAGTATATTTTGCTAAAGAAGCTTTTTCCCACTGAATACGTGAACATGTTTGGTTCTTTTGCCAAAGATAAAGTGGCTGAGACCTGTGTTTGCATCTTCTAATTTGCTCCATTGGTCCTCATTTTTTTTTTTTTTTGTCAGCATCAGTAGCTTTGTAGCATAATTCCTAGTCAGGAACTGTGATGCCTCCTGCCTTGCCTTTGTTGCCTGGGATTCCCTTTGCTATTCTAGGTCTCATGATTCCAATGAAATTTAGAAATGTTTTATTTTGTTCTGTGAGGTATGTTAATGGCATTTTGATCAGGATTACATTAAATCTGTGTAACATTTTTGGGAGGACAGCTGTTTTTACTATGTTGGTTCTTCCTATCCACGAGCAAGTGACATTTCCATTTTCTGATATCCTCTTCGTGCTTTGTTTCAATATTTAATAAATTTTAACTTTCAATATATAGATCTCTTATTTCCTTTGTTGGATTGATTCCTTTCTAAGTATTTCATTTATTTGAAAGGATTTGGTTTCCCTAATTTCTCTCTAAGGCAGTCTGTTGTTTGTGTGCAAAAATGCTACTGATTTTGGAGTATTAACTGTCTCCAGTTATGCTACAGAATTTTGTTATTAAATCTAGACATCTTTTGGTGGAGTTTTTGAGGTCTCCTATGTAGAGTATCCTGTCATGTGCAAATAATTATAGTTTATTTTATTCCTTTCTTTCTCTCTCCTGTCTAATTACTCTGGCTACCATTTCCAGAACTATGATGAACAGCAGTGGGGAGAGTGGACATCCCTGTCTTGTTCTTGATTCTGGAGGGAACAGTTGGTTTTTAACCATTTAGTATGATGTTGGCTGTTGATGTGTCATAGCTGGCTTTCATCAGGTTAACATAAAGACCATCTATTCCAATTTTCTGTAGAGTTTTTATCAGGAGTGTGTGTGTTGGACTTTGTGAAATATTTTTCCTCATCTTTTTACATTTGCTGATTTGCACATCTTGATTCATTCCTGCATTCCTGGGATGACTATCTCTTGGTCATGGTATAGAATCCTGATGATTTTCTGCATTTTGTTTGATAGTATCTTATGGAGGGTTTTTGAAACTACATTCATTGGTGAGTTTATACTGTAATTCTCTTTATTGGGTTGGTCATTCTTTATTTTTGGTATCAGGATGGTTCTTACCTCCAAGAATGAGTTAGGAAGCATTGTTTCCCTTTCAATTTCATTAAGAGTTTGATAAATATTCATATTAAATCTTTCCTAAATTTCTTTAAAATTAAGCCATGACTCCATTAGGATCTGGGATTTTCTTTGTTGGTAAATTTAAGACTACATTTTCAATTTCATTGTCTTATATATTCTGCTTTGGCAATTCTTATATATCTAGGAATCTATCCATTTCTTCTACACTTTCCATCCTATGAGTGAAATCTTTCAAAGTAAGTATTAATGATCTTCTGAATTTCACAGGATTTACAGTGATTTCACCCTTTTCATTCTTCACTGCATGGATTTGAACTTTCACTTTTTGTATTTTGATAAGAATTAGTGAAAATTTATCAATTTTATTCTTTCAAAAGAACCAACTCCTTGATTCATCAATTATTTGCATTTTCTTAGTCTCAATTGCATTAATTTTTGCTTTAGTCTTTGCAATTTTCTCCCTCCTATGGACTTTGACCTTGACTTGCTCTTCTTTTTTCTAGAAGCTTTAGATGCAACATTAGGTTGTTATTTGTGCTCCTTCATTTTCTTGATATGAGAATTCACCACTATAAATTTCCCTCCTAGGACCTCTTTCATTGTGTCCTACAGATTCTAGTGTGTTGCATCTGCAATTTTATTTAACTGTGAATATAGTTTAATTTCATTTTAAATTTCATCTGTAACCCACTGCATGTTTGGGAGTATGCTATTTAACTTCCATGTGTTTATGGAAATTTTAAGGTTTCTTTTGCTGTTAATTTTCAATTTCACTGCACTATGGTCACATAACATGCATGTGAAATTTTCAATTCTTTTGCATTTGCTTAAGCATGTTCTATAGGTTAGTATATGGTCTATTTTAGAGACTATCCCATGTGCAGTTGAGAAGAATGTATTTTTATGTTGTTTTGTGAGTACTCTATAAATATGTACTAAATTCATTTGTTCACAGTTTTGGTTCAGTTGGGATATTCATTTACTGATTTTTTTGTCTCTTTGCTCTATCTGTGACAGTGTTATAATAAGGTACCCCATTACATTTGTGTTACTGCTCATTTGATTTTTCATGTCTATTAATATTTGTCTTATATAGTTCTGCACTCCCATGTTTATATAGATAGATAGATAGATAGATAGATAGATAGATAGATATAGATATATATGCTTTTTATTTTTACCTCTCAAATTTTTCCTCTAACAAGTATCTAGTGACCTTCATTTCCTTTGATCATTTTTGTTTTGAAGTTCACACTGTCTGCAAACAAAATAGCTATCATTGGTCTCTTTGGGGGTTTCTGTTGAACGTTTTCTGTCCTTTGACTTTTCGTCTATTGGTTTATTTTTGAGTTAAATATGTTTCTTATATACAGAATATTGTTGAATCTTGTTTCTTGACCCATTCTTCTTGTGTGTTTCTTTTGATTGGGGAATTAAGGGCATTTACATTGATGGTTATAAATTATATGTATCGGCTTAACTTTGTTATGTTACTTTTCTGCTGTTGATTCCCTTCTCTTCCCCTCTGTTTACTTGCTTGCACTGCTTGGTGGTTTGGTTTTGCTGTTGTTCTTGAAATTAGTCATTTTTACCTTTGTGTAGATTACCTTTCTGTTGTCATAAATTTTAGTTGTTCTATGTCATGGAAGTATTTTATTTCTCCATGAATTTTGAAATAAACTTTTGCAGGTAAATTAATCTAGATTGGAAGAATTTTTTTTCAGGAGTTAAAATGCTTCACTCTAAACCCTGCTTGACTTGAGAGTTTGTGTTGCGAAGTCTGCCACAACACTGATGGACTGCCCTTTATAGGTGGTCTACTTCTTTTCTCTAACAACTTTTAATATTTTTTTCTTATGCTGAATTTCTGAGATTTTGCTTATTATATGTCTGTGTGTAGATTAATTTTGCTTACGGTGGCTAATTGAAGTTCTATATGCTTCACTTGAATGTATTTGAGATTCTTTTTCATTACATGAGAAATTTCCTGCTATTATTTCTTCATATAAAGTTTTATGTCATTTGTGTTGACTTGTTTTTTCATTGATACTAATTATTGCAATATTATTTTTCTTTGTATTTTCCTGCAGCTGCTGAACTGCTATTTCATGATTTTTGTTATTTTCAGATCTTTAACTAATCACAATCCTGCCTTTAAAGTCTGCGAGTCCATCTCCAGTTTTTTTCAAGTGATTTTGCCAGCTTTCAGTGGAATTTTTAATTTCCTGGGTATCTGTTTGAATCTGTTACATGTATTCTATTTCCTTCCCATATTGATCATTAACAGTTTCCATTCTCTTTCTATCATCATTTTTTTAAAAAATCTGCTGCTACTCTAGATTTATGGAAAAATTCATTAATAAATATTGACTTTTTTTACATGAAAGGTTATTTCTGATCTGATTTCCTCTGCAGTCTCATGAATTTATTTCTTTACTTCAGTTGCTGTCAGTTGTATATTCCACTTTCTTCTGTCATGTTCCCCTAGAATTGTTCTCTGTGTACTGAAGTTCTAAGGTTGCATTTTGTATTTGTGTATGTTTTTCTATTTTGCAAGTTTTAATTTTGCTTTCTGAGTGGATCCTTATAAGTTTTTGTAGTAGGTAGTTTTATCACTAGTAGTAAGGCCTCTCTAGGTAAGGTTTGTGCTTTAGGATGTCTGTGTGTGTAGGAGATTCTTGGTTTGTGTCTGTCTCCAGAACCTATCATTACAATTAATTAAGAGTGAGATGTTGGAATATGTTTGGTTCAGTCCCCAATTCTTTGGTGCTGGGATGTGGTGGGGTTATTACCCCCAGAACTTTCCTGTATTGTTACAAAAAGGCGAACAACTGACTAAAACACATATGACATCTTAGCTAAAGTAGAATAATTAGCACTAATAATAACATCATGCACAACTTAGAAACTGACAAGCTGTGGAAACTATTAATTTCGTACTTTTAACCAAAGAAGCAAGATCTACAGTTATGTACCAGAACTGATTGTAAATGTATAGCTTGTATGCAAAATATTTCCCCTTGGTAGAGTGTTTTACACTGAGATGGTGAAATTTAAGAATAGTGCGTAGAACAGAGATAACTGAAATAAAGTAAAGCAGAAGCCAGGCTGGAGGATAAATGATGATCATTCAAGCTTTGAGAAATTAGAGAAGAGGGTAGAAGATAAAGAATAAAGAGGCGAGCAAAGGATTATTTGAAGTTCACAAGAAAATTTATTGAGAATTTTCACTCATGAAAATATGAGGATGTATTGACAAGTAAATTGAGGAAAGGGTGAAAGAAGATGAGTCGAATAAAAATTCAGGTAAGAGACAAAAAAAGGGATAGGAAAAAAAACTAGCAAAAAAGAAGAAGAAATTCCTCTGGTATTCACCGAGAGTCCAAAACTACTGGGTAACACTGCCACGCCTGCGGTAGAATTCATGCTGGATTTGAAGCTGATCTTTGCCTCCAGATGTGGGGGTCCTGGGGTAGGGTATTCGGCCAGTACTTTATGTATCCCCCTAGGGACCTCCCAGTTCTTAACCTGTTTCTCTTGGTGGCATCTCTCTCCCAGTTTCTATGCTGCTCTTAGGCAGAGACAGGGATTCGTTCCCAGCCCCACTGACCTTTGGTATCTCCTGGTCCTTGGCCTTTTACATCCCTCTTTCACTGGCCAGTGTCTTTCCTCCCAGGCCTTCTTGTGCAGGGTGGTGTGGGATGCTGAGATTTGGCCTGGTCCTCTGCTCTTGCTGTTGCAGTCCAGGGCTGCTCAGTCCCAATTCTTACTCCTCTCTTGAGAGCTGCGCAAACCTCTCCTTCACTGCTTTACAAGTTCCGCCACCATCACCTGCTCTGCCATGGTCTGTAATTTCCTCAGGAGAGATGAGGGATGCTGTGTGATGTCTTCCTGCTCCTGCGCTCAGCAGCATGGGGACAGCCCAGGCTAAGAGACCCAAGGTGCAAGGCTACTTAACTTCCCACATCTCTTTCCAACACGCTAATTTCCAAACCAAATTAACAAAGAAAATGATAGTCCCAGACCACAGTATCAAAATAAACCATTTAAAATGTTATATTTATAAAGAAATAGATCATGACCATACATACACATCATACTAGGAATTCAGCTCATCAGCTGTAAAGATAAATCCAAGAAATCCCAGACTGTTTGAAAAACTTAGTTGTATTATTAAATTGAAACACTCCCTCAATCTCTAGAGAAAAGTAAGTTTAAAAAAATAGGTGCTTTTATAATTTACTGAAAATGTTCTTCAAAGTCTCATACATTCCGTAGTGGAGCTTTTGGACGATGACTGAATCATGGGCACTATACTCGCTGAGGATTAATCAGTGGGTAAATTGAGCTTAATAAGCTGTTAGGAGGCAGGACCTGGTTACAAACCTAGGGTCACTGGGGGTGTAACCTACATGGGGGTGTAACCTACATGGGGTGTTCTTATCTATGACAGAGATGATGGCTCTACTGCTGCTACTCCAACTTCTTTTTTTCTTTAATTCTGTCTGTCTCTGTCTCTGTCTCTGTCTCTGTCTCTCTCTGTGTGTGTATGTGTGTGTCTCCTTCCTGGCTGTTATGAACAGAGTTGCTTTCCTCCCCTGTGCCCTCTGTCATGCCATGTTTTCTTAGACACTATCTTCCCATGGAATAACACATCTGAATCATTATTCAGAATAAACTCCTCATTACTAAGCTATTTTTCTGCATAACAGCAAAGTGATTACTGCAAGTGCATTGGAATATGAGTACATACCTTCTATCCACATGCTATGAGACATTACTGTCCTGAGTAAATGCATCCTTGAATTATTAAACAGATTGTCACTCAAGAAGGAATGCATAAATATATACAAACACATCTACATAATGAAATTATAGTAGTGGGTTGTATTTTTATTTCCTTAATGAGGTAGTTATAAAGTGAGGTAAAAATTAAAATACATAAAAAGTATGTTGGGGCCAGGGAGAAAAGTGAAAAAAAGGTTTTATTTTGCATCAAGTGTGGTTTAGGGAGTAATAAAGTGATTGATGTAGGCATGTCAAACTGCCGAAAACAACTATAAAGCTGGAGAAAATCTAAGGGATAATTTTTTTCATATATTAAAATTATCTACACTTAAGACAAGTTCAGTAATCCTGGCAGCTCCCAGTTCCTGGATTAGCTATTCTACTAGTCTTAGCTCATGTTTTTGAGAGGAAGTAGAGGTATACGGAAATCTTCTAGAATTTCTTTGAATAATTTACTTGAAGTATTTTGGATTTCTATGTGCACAGTCGGAATTTATATGATAATTTAATATTGTTTACATTATCCTAAACTCTTGTTGTATAAATGTTAATTTATTGAACCAGGAGATAGATTTTTTTCTAACGCAAATTCATATAGCATTTTTCATTTTGCTGGCTACGGGTGGTAATACTTTTACTTGATTTTAAATTCTTGTGAGTGGTTTAATATGTACCAGTTGTAAGTGAGGATTTTTGTTTTATGTATATTTATATTTGTCTTATGTGACACCAACAATCAAAAAACAGGTCTTTGTAGGTTTCAGAAAAATCCTTTTCCAAGGAGCTTCACCCCCAGAGTCCTTAGGTAGTGTTTTCAAAAGCAGAGGTAGATCTAGCTTGGCAAAACTATTAATATCAAAACGAATGTTATGATCTTATTTCAATGTTATGGTTTATGAAGATAATCTCATCTATAAGTAACTAAGTATATTACTATTCATATAGCATATTTAAGAAACAAAATCGAAACAAATATATACGATCAGGAAAGAAGATACTGTGTGTTTATATAAAGTCAATTTATTTCAAGTGAAACTGAAGTTAAAGGATGAACTTTGTGCAAAAATAATAAAATACCCAAAACTTGTATTATGTGTGTCTTTATGTAGCATTTGAAATAAAAACTACTTTAATATTGAAATAAATTACCATTTATATTGGTAATTTAAGAGTAGTAGTCATCCACTCAGAATTTTCCATTCAGGCAAAAAAAAAAAAAAGAACAAAATGAACTTTCTCTTCATTCATGAAATACTCATTTTTCTTGGATTACTTCTAAGTCTGAAATCATATATAGAAAATAAAGAATGTTTTAAACAAGGTTTATCTCTTTATACATTTTAAATAGGAGCAGTTTTAGTAGCACTTGAAAAGAGACTTTGAGAAGCTGTTTTCTGCTTCAGCCTAACTGTTTTCACTTACCTTTTTCTTTGTGCATGGAAATTTTAAATATAACATCTCCCCAAACACTTTTACACACTTACACACAAGCATACACACACACACACACAGCTTAAAATATTACCAGACTTTCCAGCCTTAGTTAAAATAGATTTTTCTTTTGGAAAAATAAACCAATACAAAATATATGTGTGATATTTACTTTCAAAAAATGATTCCAATAATTTATTACTTGATACAGAAGTAGTGACTAACATAAAAATCAATTTCAGTGCCCCAATGGACAGCAATATTTATGAAGTCAGAGACAGCTTACAACAGTATTTTTGATAATTCTTCAGGAGACAAGAAAACATGTTGGAAAATAGTAAACTTTTGTTTTGATTGCCTTAGTTTGCTACATCAGAGACTTATAAACTAGCAAACACAATGTTTTGTACAATAAAAATTTAGTTTTGCATTCTCCAGACTTATTGATATGCACATTTCAGTGCAATAGAAATCAAAAAGGGTAAGTTTTGTATGGAGTGAACAGATAGCTTTTCCTAGCAGGTTTAAATAACATGAAAGCAACAATATAGACAATGCTGCTGATAGAAAGACTCACCAGAATAACAGTCCTGATCAAGTTGGGACATGGTTAGATGATATTCAAATGTTAGTGTGAGTTTACTGAGTTATTCTCACAGCTCCTTCCTAAATATTTATAATAAAAATGGAAAAGTTAAAATTAAAAATTATTCCTTCCTTACATTATAAGAACTAAATTTATTTTTAATTGGAAAATATTAAGTACATTTTATATATCAGACAGATTTTAGATTGATAGAATGAAAAGATTTTTTTGTACTGGAAATTGAACTCAGGACCTTGCATTTGCCAGGCAGGCACCGTGAGGCTGAGCTGTATTCCCAGCTTGAAATGACATTTTTATATGCATTGAAAAATGTGGGTTTTTTTAAACTATAGTTGTTAAAATGGTTTATAGCATAATGATGACAATAGTATACTTTAATTCAAAATTTTCAGTGCAAAATCACCAATTTTATTTAGTTGAAAATAGATTGTTTTAGGGAATCACATTAAATATCTTTACCATGCCTTCCTGAATAGCTAAATATAGAATTTTAAGTTATTTAATTAGGATAAGAAAATAATATGCTTAAGGTTTTTTACTCATTTCAAGTTTAATTAACATTTTGATGCCTTCCATACATCTTATGCTTAGTACTTCAAAGTTTTAACATGTATTACTCTTGTCTTTCTTACAAATATTCATAAAATACTTCACAATATTTTTCATCTGAAAATATTTTGCAGTAATATGTCCCCCAACAAGTTTGTCAAAAAGCATACTTTAGTTGCTTCATTAAAAAATTATAGCTTCTATTAATAAGAAATATAAGATAATACAAAAAACTTTAGAATATAAAATGAAGATTAGTTACTGTAATGTCTAATTAGATACAAGTTGCATTTCACATTGTTTTTTAAGTATCCATTACTAAACAGAGTTTCACTGAATGATTATTATCTGTAAGACATTCTGCTTAGGATGGCAGATACCCTGTTAATGGGTTTGATGTTTTGATGTTTGTAAATGAAAGTAATTTGTGGTTTATGTACTTTATGCATTTATGGAGTTTAATCTTTGATGTAAAATTTAAAACTGGCATATTTGGTTACACTTCACATAAAGAATCTTAGTCAGAAAAAGTAGTGGACTGATTAATTTGTTGACACAATAGTCTTACCTAGAAATGCAAAAATGTGTACATTTTATTCATTGATATCTTTACAGCCTTAATAAAATATGGATAAAGAATTTGTATCAACTAACTTTCCAGAAAATTGGTGTTAAAATAGAATGAACTGTAAAATATCACAATGAAATTAAACAATCAATGGAACAAAAAAAAATTGAAAATTAGAAAATATTTAGAGAAAAAAAAATTAAAACTCACCGTACCAGAAAATCTTGGGCTATAACAAAAATAGTACTAAAACAAAATATTTAGTAACAGATAACTACATAGAAAGCAAGAAACATGCTGGGTATGTAACACAGAAAGAGAACCTGGGTCTGATTGCTCATACTACAAAATCCTACAACAGCAGCAATTATAACATAAGCAGAAAGAAAGACATCATACTGACAACCTGGAGAAACTAGGAAAAGGAGAAAATATTGAGCTCAAAGTTAGCAGAAGGGGAAAATATAAAGATTGGAATTAAAATAAACAAAACTTTTTAAAATCAATAAAACTAATAGTTTTTGAAAAGAAAAATGGCACACCTGTAATTGGGTTATATAAAAATATGGGGGAAAAGTGGAGTAAAATGCATCAGAAATGCAAGAAAAGACAGTTTAACTAATTCTACTGAAATATAAAAAAATTCCACAAAATTATGTTAAGCCCCTATTTAATTGCCAACAAATTAAATGACCCAGAAGAAATGGAGAACTACTTAAATACAGACAACCTTGCAAGCCTGAGTTGGGAAAAAAAATAGAAAATTTGAGCAGATTTATAAGTATAAAGAAGATTAAAACATTAATCAAATCTTCTCATCAATTTTAGCAAATAACAAAGAAAGAATTAAAATTAGACATTCTTAAACTTTTCCAAAAGAAAACTTTTCTCAGTGACTTCGTCACTTTATAAAGGTAGCTTTGTATTGATATTAAAGCCAGATAAAAGACATTAGGAAGAAAAAATTGCAGGGGCATTTCATAAATAAACACAAATACAGAAATCCTCATCAAAATCCTAGAAAAGCTCATTTAGCGTTTATTGAAGGGGTGACGCAACAGGGTTCTGTCTCTTCTTGGGATTGACTGAAACTGCAGGGCAATCCCACTTGAGGGCTGCAGAAAGGCCAACAGGAGAACGAAGAGCATCTGGGCAAGTCCCATGGACAAACTGCCCAGCCCAGGGACTGAGACAATCCAAGCAAACAGTTGCAAGGCAAAAGTAGTGTCTGTCACATGACACCAATCTGTCAAATGTAGAAATAAACACCCCGAAGGTTGTTGAGCAGTTCCTTTCCTCCCATCCAGAGTGAGGGCTCCACCAGACCTCAGCTTTCCTATATTTTCTTTATTTTTCCACTATCTTTACGTCCTTTCCCCTGGGGTCATCTAGAGCTTCAGGAAGAAACTACAATCCTTGGGATACAAGAATAACTCCCATGTGAGAATAAATGTTTCTGTTATTCCATATTTTAGAAAATAATGGATAAAATTAGTGTGATCACATCAGGTATCCCATGCCTATTGAAAATGCAAAATTGGGCACTCACAATAGAAGTGCTCAAGAAACTAAAAATAGAAGGAAAGTACCTCAACACGATTCAGTCATAAATGACTATCGCACAGGTAACATCTCCAGGATTGAAGAGTGAAAGATTTTCCTCTAAGATCAAGATAAAACAATCTTTTCTTATTTTATAGAAAAGAGGTAAAAAATTCATAACAATATAATAGGAGAATAATAATTATTATTACATTGCATAGTGTCATGTTTAAAGTAGTTACTCAGAGTAAAAGTTATGGGCATAAAATTTCTACAATTGATATTAGCACGAGTCTTCCTTTTCTATGAACTAAGAGCTACACGTTTCTCCCTTTTTCCTTTGTATTTTTCTCCATTTTCCCTTCCTCCCTTTCCCCTTTGCCTCATCCTAGTTCCTTTTTCCTTTTAAATGATTTATTTCCATTTCATAGTATCTATTGTGCATTTTAGATCTTTCTTATTCTTTCAATTTCTCACACAAAGGAGACAATCTGATGTTTGCATGTGAATCCAATTTATTTCAGTTATGTGTGTGGTCTCAATTTGCATGCACTTACCTGTAAAAGTCTTGCTGAGTATGGTGGTGCATGCCTGTAATCCCAGCACTTATGAGGCTGAGACAGGTGAATCACTACGAGCATAATGCCATCCTGGGCTACATAAGCAAGTTCAAGACCAGCCTGTGCTGCATAGTAAGACTCTGCCCCCCCCCCAAAAAAAAAGTCATCTCAAGTTTATCCTTCTTTATGTCTGAGTAGTGCTCCATTGTATAAAAATACCCCATATGTTTAACCCATTTTTGTTTAGTGGGCATTTAGGTTGTTTCCAAGATTTAGCTATTACTAATTGTGCTGCTGTAAACATGGGTGCACGTACATTGCTGTGCATGATGTTTTACATTCTTCTGGGAAGATACTCAGAAGGGGAAACCTGAGTCACACGGGACTTCTAACTATAGCTTTTAGAGGAATCCCCATACTGATTTCCAGTGGTTGTACTGGTCCATACTTCCGTGAAATGTTGGAAGTGTTCCTTTTTCCCCATGGCCTCTCCAATAATTGTTATTGTTTGATTTCTTTATGAGAGCCATTCTTTCTGGAGTGAGAAGGAATCACAGTGTTGTTTTAATTTGCATCTTTCAAATGACCATGTTGAATATTTTTTACATATTTATTTGCTATTTGTGTTTCTACATCAGAGAGTGTGTATTCAATTCAGAAACTCATTTCTGGATTGGGTTTTTTAATTTACGGGGTCTGATTCTTTTCAATTCTCTATATGTTCTTGATAAAAGTATTTTGTCTGAGGGACAATTCACTAAAATTTGTTCCTACTCTCTGCATTGTCTTTTCACTCTGTGCGTCATTTCTTTTGCTGAGGGCATCCATTTTTATTCAGCACAGTATTGTAAGTGCTAACCAGAGCTAGTAAAATGGCACACAGAAACACACAAACAACACCCAATGTCCAAGTTTTGTAGGCAGATTTAATTACATCAAAGGGCACTGATTAGGATCACTCCAGAAATATTAGGCTCTGATCTCTGGTGGTCTAAGGCTTCTATGAGATAAACAAGCATGAAGTACAGACACAAAATGACTTGTCAGCTGGTGATTGGTTTACACAAGGTGCATCATAGTGACCACCTATGCATGAGTGATCAACTGTTTCTAACAGACAGAAGCAAGCAGTTGTGGAACAGGAGCTATGACCTGGGCAACTAGGGAACCAAAGCCTATTGGCTGGGAGGGGCATTTCCACTACATTATTTATCAAAGAAGAGAAATATAGACATTTAAAAGGGAATAGAAGTAAACAATCTCTATTCATGAATGATATGAATTTATATACAGAAATCCTAAAGAGTCCTCCAAAATAAACTTACAATTAATATACAAATTCTCTAAATTTGCAGTAAACAAAATTAGCTGAATTAGATTCACTCCTATGCACTGAAAATGAACAAGCCAACATGAAAATTAAGAAATACAGTTGCATTTATAATGCCATTAAAATGATAAAATTAAAAAAGAAGATAAGAGATTTGTACTCAAAAAATTATGACATTAATGAAATACATTAAACACAAATGTATTGAATAAATCACTTTTTAAAAATAATTTATATATTTAAAATGCCTGTGCCTCTCTAAGTAATTTACACCTTCCAAAATGTTGTTATACACATCTCAATTCTGCTAAATTTAATACTCACCTGTAAAAACTTTGAAAAGCCAAAGCAATCTGAGGAAGAGTAACACCAAACTGAACATATCATATTTCCTGATTTCAAAATACATTATAATATACATTGAATAAACTAATAATATGCTGGCATAAAAGGAAAGACTAATGAAATAGAATGGAGATTCTAGAGAAAAAAAAATCACTTCCAAGGGTCAAATGATATTCGTACAGGTTACAACAATGTACAGTGGGTAAAGTATAATCTCTGAAATGAATATTATATGATTGAATGATTATGGGGAAAATATGAGAGAGAAAAAGTTTATCAATGATGAAGAACCCATTACAAGTAGGTTGAGATAATTTTTTTCATATGAAAATAGAATTAAACCAATATTCAACTGGAAATACCTGAGCTGTATTTAAAATTCACTACTGCAATGAAAGCACTTGATATCACGGGTTTGAATCATTTTACAGAATTATGAGATATAAATAGAGACAAGAAAAAATGGAAGAAACAATGGTAACAAGCATTCATCATGGTCAGTATTATATATTAGTAGTCTTATATCAAGAAAGATAAAATTTAAGATAAAATATTTTCTTTCTCAGTCTTTTGGTGTTACTCATTACTTGGTAGTGCTTACTAGCTAAGTAGTTTTATGACAAGAATGTTTTAAACTTATTAAATGATTAAGATTCTGCTTAATGAAAACATCCTCTTCACCAAATGAGAGCTATCTAAATTTATTTTACCTTGTTGAAATTTACTCTCCAGTTTCCTAATTGTACACATTTTTATGAAATAGAGAAACAAAAATGCAGCTTATATTAAAAGACCATTTATATTTTCCAGGCACAAAGTATAAAGCAAAGTTTAAAACTTTATAAATAAAAGTTTAAGCCGGGCATGGTGGCTCAAGCCTGTAATCCCAGCACTTGGGAGGCTGAAGCAGTAGGATCGTTGCAACTTTGAGACCAGCCTGAGCTACAAAGTGTGCTAGGGCTAGCCTGAACTTCATAGAGAGACCCTGTCTCAAGAAGACAAAAATAAATAAATAAATAAATAAATAAATAAATAAAATGTTTGCCATGGCCCCTGATCATTTGACATTAAAAACTGAACAGTAATCATTATCTGCTCCTTAGAATAAGGCTTTATCTTTGGTGAGGCCTCTTTTCATACATTGTTTTCTCTATGAATAACAATCCTTTTCTATCTGTGAAGTGTATTAGATGTCTACTAATGTTATTGTATTGATGCATTTTAGTATTATGTATATACCTGAACTTTAGAGTATAGGCTTGGTAATATGATGTCAAAGAATGCTAATATCCTTTTGAATTAGTTTCCTAGAAGTTACTATCCAAAACAGTAATTGTTAGGCAGAAGCAGTGTTACTCATATTTTTCTTTCTTATGTTTGATTAAATGTATGATAGGTATTTTTTCAAAAATTTTTGCTCATATCTGCCAGTTAGTAACCTTTTTTTTGTCAGCGAAGATATATTAGAAACTTAAGTTAACATTTTTAGTAAACATTTACATCAAGAAATTATTAGAAGACATGGTAAAAATAGTGACTGATATAAAATACATGTAAGAGTATGAGTGTGATTTTTATTTGTAGTCGATATTTTTTCTCTAAATTTCTATGATAGAATTGGATGACAAATTCAAATGAGACCAACATTGAGCTATCCGACAGATTTTGTTTTTCCTAAAAAGTACACTACATATATCATAATCCTTACCACAAGCAAAAGTAACGACACTGCTTAAAAAAAAGAGAGTTAGCATTTGAATTGCATGTATGTATGGTGATTAATATTTTACACTAAACGTAGAAGGGTAATGCCAAACCAAGATAAGGTTCCTTGAGGATCACTTAGAGCAACAGAATATCCCTGCAAGACAGGATGCCTGTCATCTTATATTTTTTTAATTTTTATTTTAATATCTTACATTTGGATTATGTATTTGTAAAGTACAGAAAAAGAAGTGAGGAATAATAAAGGAATCTCAGGCATGCTAACTAAATTTTACACTGAATTTTAGGGAATGAGTGGTATTTATTTTTTCCCTCTGAAAAGTTTATAAGATGAAATATTATTTTCCCAACACTGTGACTCTATGGAAAAGTAGAGCATAATGAAGCAGAGACAGGTTCCTTTTTGTCATTTATATGGACTAGGGTTTGTGAGGAATTTTTAGGTCAATTAAAGACTTATAAACCTGTCAGATGAACCAGGAATATTCCCCATAAGGGGATTCAGTATTGTCGATAAGAGTGTGAAGCACAGCATCTGGGTTTGAGGAAAAAGAACTATTAAAAGTTTATACTGGCAAAACAGAAAGTCATGGTACAGAAATGTAAAAATCTCTGATTTTCCAAGTAAGCTATCTACAGTCATAACGATATTGACAACAGTCATGAAGAGAGCTGTGAAGGAGAGGGGGGGAAGATATTTCAAGTATAACTTATAACAAAATCTTTCCTTTAAAGTACTTAACTCTAGTCTGAGCTTACACTTAACAAGAGCAGAGAGGAAAAGAACTGAAAAAACTAATTAAAATAATGACATATGTATGTTTTGTAAAATATGACATTTAAATGTTGATAGAAAAGTAACTGAAACCTGGCATATGTTTGAATGAAATGTCAAAAAGAGCACAATTGATAGAAAACGGGGAAAATTGGCAGCCTTACTCTATTTGGAACTTATAGCTTGTGATTAATACACTTAAGTGTTCTCAAGGTAATCAACAAATGGGAAATAAACACTATGTCTACCAACGAGCTCATTAAAATTTTATACTCAAAAAAGAAAAAAAAACAATTTATACTCACCCTATTTAGCATAAGATAGGGGCAAATTGTATGAGCAACAAAAGAGAAAATAAATATATGAAAACAGTATATAATTAAGCTCAAACAAATACATTTCATCAATAAAAGTGTGACTATAAATGCTAATTGTTTAAACATTAATTCATAAAAGGATATGAAAGATTCAAAATGAAAAATGAATTAAGGGAAAATCAGTAGAGAAACTAACACAGAATTAACAACTAACAATAGTGCTTAATGCTTGCAAAATATATGAATATTGACTCAGAAACTTGCAAAAGTGGTCATAAGAACTTGGAAAAAAATAATAACGAATATAACACTCAGTTTGCTCAGATACTTATAGATTTGACCTGATCTATAAATTAAAGTCAGTCTAAAAGAGATAAAGGATATAGGCTTTAGTCACTTTTCTCATACAAAATCCCTGACCCCCAGCATTAAAGGAGGAAAGATTTGTCGTAGCTCACAGTTGTACAGGTTTCGGTGCAGCGCAGGGTCCCTCCAGTGCAGGGTGGCATGGCAGAGGACCATCCCTGAGGAGCAAGAGTTTAGAGCAAGCCAAAAAGCAGCAAAAAGCCAAAGCTTCAGCAATATAAGCAGCAAACCTCCCATGCCTTGTGCCCCTTCCGGGCTACCCATGTGTGATGCCTCCCACACACTGGCTCGGGCGTCCTGAATCTCAGCGCCACACTGGAAACCCAGTCAGCACACAGAGTCCAGCCCTCTCAGAACTCTCCCTCTGACCGCAGTGACTTTGTGAGGACATCCGGATACAAGCCGAAACACCACCTAAGCCTGAAATAAAAGCGGTTCTGCTAAGTCTAGGAATAAAGATGTGGACGAGAGTGCTGAAAACTGCATTGTTTTTAGAAGATGAAATTATAGAAGATACCTTAAATGGATTTTATTGAATTGAATATAAACTATCTGCCATAAAATACTTATTTCTCAGCAAACATTTAACCAATTTTTGAAAATCAAGTAACTTTAGCATTCTGAAATGTTAAGCATTTTTAACACACTTATGAAGATATCTGGAACAATTAACGAGCTAATTTAATAAGCTAACAATTTCATTAAGACCTATAGCTAAGAATCTTTTCATATTAGAAAAGTGAATGAGTTCTAATACTGCTTTCAGTAAAGAATGTAGTGAGAAAATATGGTGAGGAGTTAACTTTTAATAAAATGTTAAATTTCTAAAGTGAAAGAAACATGATTTTAAACATCTAGCTGATGCCAACAATATATGAAACTTGACTGAGAAAATCACACACACACACACACACACATATTTATGTATAGAGGGGGGCATTTTCCTGTTAAAGGTTTTTTTTTCTGTGAAAATTTTTAGAAAACATTGTAGAGAAATGTGCAATTGAATATATGCCTATAGATAGGTTTGAAGAATACAATAAAGATAGATTCTCGCTCCCTGGGATGCCCAGAAGTGTTAGACCCGAGAAAATAGAACCAGCTCTGAAGTTGCTCAATCTGTATGCTAACACTATCTCAGACACCAGGTCACAATGACCTTGTATAAGTTACTTAACTCTACTTAAGTTTTTTCATCTCAGGCAATAAAGACCTTATCTAGAGGTGAGCTGTGGGTATTGATTAGCTAATGTTCTGAAACTTCTGTGCAGATGGGAAAAACAGGACACAAAAGATAAACGTAAGACTCCCAGAACAGAGGTTCCGGTTTAAGCTTGCAATGATCACATGCACATTCTGGTTATGAAATATAAATAAACTGGAAAGGTGACATTTGAAATATGCATATGGAAGTAATTTTTAAAGATTACAGTTATACAAAGGCAATTTCTGTCTGTAGATTGCTCTGCCTATCTTAGCTCTCATTAAAATCAATCAAGATAAATAACTGACATGTGTATACCACTGCAATTCACATTGAGTGGGATTAAATATAATCTACATGATACTATCTGCTTGAAAAATAGAAATTTCATATACTGTATTTTAAAAATCACGAATTATTAATATTAAAGTTACATTTATTAGACTTAAAAATACTATTATCTGTAACAATAATCTTACAAGATAAATTTCAGGGTAGTCATAAAATATTCAGATTTGAAATATGTGGAATAAAAATTTTTAGGATCTGTAAATAAGTATTTGTCACAAAGTCAAATGATAGCTTTTGACATATTATTTTAGCAATGTAGTTTGGTATGTGCAGCAATCATTTTCATTTGCTTCATAAAATTCAAGCTACAAATGCATAAACCAAATTATAAGTGTATAACTTTTATTAATTTTTATGTATCTTATTTCAGGTGTGACTTATGGAATAAAACTAAATTTTTTAAAGCTTAAAGTAGTATCTCAAAGTGTATTATAACTCCTTTTCTCTGATTTTTCCCTGAATAACATTTTACATCTGGAAGCAGAAACAGAAATACTCAGCAAATATCTTTTAAATATGCTCAAAAACAGTCACCAGATAAATGTAAATTATAACACCCAATTCAAAGGAATGTTATTGAAAAGATTAAAGTAACAATCATTGTCAGGGTGTAAAGGGAGGGGGAAAAAACCTTTTACATTATTGGGAAAAATAAGGCCATTATGAAGAACAGAAAGTTTCCTCCAAAATCTAAAAGTACATGTACCATGGAATTCTGAATTCCTATTCCTGCGTATATTTCTAAAGGTAATTAAACAGCCACATCACAGATACTCCTGCTTGACCTTTTTTATGGGGACAATATTCACTGTAGCTGAAATATAGAATTAAAGCAGACACCTCTGTGGGTAATGGATGAAGGCAAAGTGATAAATGGAAACAATGGAATAATAATTCAACTACAAGAACAAAATATAGCCATTATAGTGAGATGGACACAACTAAATTATTAAATGTTTAATGACATAAACCAGACACAGAAAGACAAATTCTAGGTTTCCACTATCTGAAATCTAAACATAGACAGCACAAAAGTAATTATTGGAGATCAGGAAGGGGAGGAGGATGAAATGAGATAGAGGGGTGACTGGATTTGGTTGTGTTTGCTGCCTCTGTTTGCATATATATTTGGCATGCGTATTATAAATATATTCTATGTATATTTTTGAACTGCCATAAGTAAATTCATACTTGCTAATCAAAAATATAGAAACAAAAAAATTCTTCTAATCCTCTCTGCATGAGAATCTGAGGTGGATAATCACAAGTTTGAGATCAGCCTGTACAACTTAGTGAGACTTTCTCTCCAAATAACAAAACAGAACTGAGCATTTTGTACTTTAATCCTTGCACTGAAGAGGATAAGAGAGGAGAATCTCCATCAGTCTGAGCCTTGTCTGGACTCCACAGTGAATTTGAGCCTTTCTGAACTACATAGCAATGCAAAAAAAAAACATACTCTTAGAGGGAAAACACTTTTTAAATGTGATCTTTCTTATGTCACATTTTCAATACACTTTTTTTTTCTGTGTTTTAGGATAAGTGGACTTTGATCAAATGATTCTCTACAACATTTAAAATGACTATATGGTTTACACCTTTCATCGACTTGATATGGTGTGTCGTGTTTATTTATTTGTCAACACTGAAATATCTTGAATCACTGAGATTATTTCCATTTGTCTATGGTACATAGTTTTCCCATGTGCTGCTAGATTAGGTGTGTGAGAATTTTACCATGGGATATTTCTGTGTCTGTGTTGGGAGGGTCTGTATACTTATCTTCTTTTTTATAACAGTGCATTATAAGCCTTATAAAAATAATTTGAAAAATTACATCTTATTTTATTTTTAGCACACTTTAGGAAGGATATGTGTTAGTTCTTTATCTAAAGGTTTGGTAGATCTCAACAAGACAGTTCTCTGCACCCAAGGTTTTCTTTACTAGATGACTTTTAGTCCTAATTTAATCTTGTTAGTCATCATTGATTTGTTCCTTTTTATTTCTTTATAATTCAGTCTTGGTAATTTGTATGTGTACAAGGTATCTTGTATTTCTTCTAGATATCTAATTTGTTGGTACACATGTTTATATACTGTATTGATTTTTTTTGTATTTTTGTGGTATCAGTTGCTATCCTCTTCCATTTCATCTCTGATTATATTTATAATTCTTTTTCTCTTAATGTATAGCTAAGTGTTGAAATACTAGCTATTTTTGTCTGTATTTTTCTACTTGGATGCTTATAATAGCTTTGCTTCTATTAAATTTGATGTTGGTTTGTTCTTGCTTTACTAATCCTTTAAAATGCACCATATTTATTTGCAATATTTCTGCTTTTATGATATAGGTTTTATTTGCTGTAAAATTCACTGTTACAGTTGCTTTCTCTGTATCCCATACAGAAATATATTGTGATATGTAGTGTCCTTGCTTTTTTTCAATGTCAAGAAAGTTTTACCTTTTCTTCATTATTTGTACTATGCTGTACTGATTGTTCAAAAGCACATAGTTTGATTTTTACATATTTGTTAGATTATGTTATTGATTTATTATTGATTTATAATTTTATTGAGTTGTGGTCAGGAAAAATATTTGTATTTGCAATGATTTTAATATTTTCATGTTCAACAAGACATGATTTGTAACTTATTACGTGGTCTATCCTGGAAAAAAATTTACGTAGTGTTGAGAAAAATAGATATTCATAAGATATTGGATAAAATGTCTTGTAGCTGTCCATTAGGTTTACGTAGTTCTGTTGAAGTTTTTTTTTTGTGTTTTGTTTTTGCTTTGGGAGATATTCTTGGTCAATGATCTGTCTTTTGATGAAAGTGGGATGTTAAACAACTTGATCTTTCATTGACTCTTAAGTACAATGGCTGCCTGGGTGTCCTATACTGCTAATGAGCAAACTGAAAACTTTATTATCTCTGAAGCTATAGTTGAAGTCCATTCTACTATTCAAAATTTGACCTCTCTTTCATTCCAACTAAAAACCCCAGACTCTAAAGTTAAATCACATTCAACAATACTGAAGTTCTTTCCCTCAAAGTTTTCATGCCAAACAAATTAAGATAACCTTTTATTTGTATGTTCATTTGCTGATGGAATTGGGGCACTTGCCCTATACCAAATTGTATTTTACGACTTTTTTATACTTAATCCTTGAGTCACAAATCATATTTGTTCTTTTAGCTTTCTTTCCTATGTCTGATTTTGGATATTATTTTATGTGCCTTAATATATATTTAAATTTTTAGTGTTTTTAAATGGAGCAAGAACAATACTTAACAAATTTTACTTCCCAAAATTCAAAATATCCATCTCCTAAAATGAAGGAAATAAAAGAAGCTGAAGACCCTTGAGACATCTGCCAACAAGAACTATTGGAATTGCTCAGAATAACCTAATTCTAAATCAAAATAAAAGAGCTTAGGAAAATTAAAACTCATAGCAAAGTGGGAGAGGAAGTTAAGGCACTGTTCAAACATACCAATAGTCTTGGGATGTAGCTCAGTGGCACAGCATCTATTCAGTATGTGCAAGGCTGTAGGTTTGGTCCCCAACACCAAGGGACAAAATAACACAAACATACAGTGATCATTGAAACCAGTCTCAGATGACAGAAAAATAGAATTTTAAGAGGGAATTTCAAATAAGAGTAATTTTTCACGGATTGTAATAGTTAACAGTAGAAAATGTGGATGAAATATGTGTTTTAAAATCAGGAAGATTTGGACTCTAAGCATTAATAGAAAATATCACACCTAAAAAGCACTAACAGAAATGAAGAATGCCTCTGATGAGACAGAAAGGGAATGGATTAATTGGATTTAACATGTGCCTTTAGACATTGTCCAACTAAAATGCACAGAGAAAAGTAATAAAAATTTTGACAGAATGCTAAAGAACAGAGTGAAAATTATAAAATTTGGACAATATACCTATTTGGAAATGGAAAAAGACATGGAGACTCAGAGAAAAATTTAAACTCCCAATTTCCAAAATCGTAAAAGGAAAGACAAATATAAAGCCACAGTTCAACAAAGTCAGGCTAAAAACAAGGTAAAAACTACTCCTCCCCTTCAAAATGTAGTAATTAGGCTTATAACATTTAAATGACAGTAAATTAAATTCTAAGACAATAGAATAAAGCACAACTTATTTTTAGAAAAAAGCAGAATAAAAATTATAGTGAGTTATTCCTGAAAAACCACAAAATCAAGGGAATGAAATACATATGTATGAAATATGTAAATTTTAAAAGTACAACTGCCTAAGATTTCCAATATTGAAATATTGGAAATATCACTTCAATATAAATTTTATATTTATTTTTGACTGTAAAATGTGATGAATATAATCATGTAAAATATTTATCTAGGGCCCAAAATGGCAGAAAAATGAGGGAGAAAAAATAGTAAAATACAGCATCAATAATAGCTTGAAGTATTATCAACACAAATCTTTTAATTCTTTTAAATAATTATCTAAATACACCAATAAGAGGAAAATTGAGTACACTATAAACCTGTAGCTAATTTTATACAAGTTAAAAGAGATAATATGAAAAAAGACATAACATATAAAAGATATAGCATGTAATTTTAATCTAAACATAACATATCATGATAATTCTAATCTAAGTAAAACTGTAGTGCTATATGAATTTCAGTGAATGTGGACAACAGAATAAAGAAATGATACAGAATTGAGAAGCATATAACATATGCTAAATATCCAGAAAGACACAAAGAATTCAAAATATGCATATATTTAACAATACAGAGGGCAAATACAGAGGGCAAAATTGGTAAAAGCAAAAGGAGAAATCAGTAAATCCATTGGATCGGTGCCTATTTCAACACACTCTGTAAATAATCATACATTAATTTTTCAGCAATTTAATACAGAAAAAAGTTTACCCAAATAACAATATGATCAATTTGATTTTACTAATAATTATATAATTATCAGTGCAACATCAATAAAATTTAGTCCATTAACAGGGACCAATACAGATTATATTCTTGAAAAAAAGGAATCATACAAAAATAAAACAGAAATCAATAAATGAAACGTAACAAGAAAAGCCTCAAATGTCTAGAAATCAAATGACACCCTTTTAAAGAACACATGAGTCAAAGAAAAAAGTCTCAAGAATAATAACATAATGAGGTGGAAAATCCTCTACAATTCATAGAATATGACAAAAACCCTATAGGCTATATTTTCTTCCATTAGGGTTTTTTTTCAGCATTATGTATGAATACATATAAAATTACATATAACTTATGAAATATAGGAAATTTTAAAAGTGAAATAAAAATATTTATTTTAAACTTGACAAGGATCTTTTATTACTTAAATAAAATATTACTATATTTTGCTATATAGTCATTTCATTAATGGTAAATAACATGCCATCCATTAATTTATGTGGTTTAATGAGGACATTCTAGGAAAATTTACAATAAAACACTGATTGCTTTGAAAGATCTACTGCCAAAGGATCCCGTGCTCCTCCTGATTCTTTAAAGTAGACCTTTCCTCCTCACCCAAACACTAACAATTATTCTGTGAACATAATTAAATGGCAGAGCAAAATTGTGACATGTAGCTTAGTTAACAATGTCCTTTACTCCTTACAGAATCACAAACCACTGTAAAAGGAGGGGAAAGAAAAGGGAACAAATTTTCACATCTCCTTATAAGAGAGTAAATCAATTTATATAAGCATAGCAAAGGAAGAGACAACAAGATATA
The DNA here is from genome assembly GCA_004027455.1 of Hydrochoerus hydrochaeris. Classification (NCBI taxonomy): domain Eukaryota; kingdom Metazoa; phylum Chordata; class Mammalia; order Rodentia; family Hydrochaeridae; genus Hydrochoerus; species Hydrochoerus hydrochaeris. The sequence continues at coordinate 82,364 of PVLA01007339.1, read as the reverse complement.
TGATGTTATTCTTAAATATGACTTTCCTGTCAACAAAAAGTATAGAATGTACAATGACCAGACTAAAGATATATTTTTCTCAGTGAAGCTGCAGTTTTCAATTTCTACAGCTTACAGTTAATAGCATCAGAAAGTTGTCTAGGGAAAATACACAATGTATCCAGTATAACAACTTTAATGACATTAGAATGACAAAATGATGATGAAGTTTTGTCTGTACTTAAAAATGACTAGTGAAATACAGTATTAAAAACAAAATAAACAATTCAATAAGAGGATGTAAATCATAGAGAAAGTAAAATATATCAAAAATTAAAATCTCATTGAATAAGTCTGAAAGATATAACAGCAGCTTAAATATAGTGATGTGCCCCTGGGATGTAGCTTAGCAGCTCAGCAACTGCCTGGCAAGCTTGAGGTCTTGAGTTAGATTCTCAGTACCAAAAAACAATAAAGAAGGAAGGAAGGAAAGAAAGAGAAAGAGAAGAAAGAATAAAAGAAAGAAAGAAAGAAAGAAAGAAAGAAAGAAAGAAAGAAAGAAAGAAAAGAGAGAGAAAGGAGGGAAGGAGGGAAGGAGGGAAGGAGGGAAGGAAGGAAGGAAGGAAGGAAGGAAGGAAGGAAGGAAGGAAGGAAGGAAGAAAGAAAGAAACAAAGAGAAAAAGTTTTGAAGGAAATCTGTAACATTATTGCACAAATATCACAATGTACTTATGCAAACCAAGGAGTTATGAGTCACACACTAGACATTGCTTTTTATGCAATCCAAAAACACAGTTCACAGGAGATACATCAGGTAGCATTGCCCCTTTCTCTGCAGAATACTTTTTTTAATTAATAAAATAAACACAGCATGTTTTTATTGGTATATGCTTCCAATGCACAGTACTTTTGTTTGCTTTGCTCCATTGATACTTATACAAATTATACCTTGATATTTTCAATATGCTTCTCTCACAGCTATTATCCTAATTTCTTTACAATTTCCAAAATATCTGCATTCCTGCTTCCTACTATCTCTGCTTTATTTTAGTTTGTTTATATTTAATTTATCTGATAATAAACATATTTATCAACTATGTATCTGATTTATTTCACTTAATATTGCTGTTTCAAGAAACATTCACTTTTCTGTTAATGACCGGAATTTGTTCTTTATGAATGAAAATTTCATTTGGAGCACCATATTTAAAAAATTTTTTTATTTAAAGAGTAAAAAAATAGAAAAAGGGTAGAGATGTTACAGAATTTCAAAAAAATATAAATAGTGAGAAATCACTAGTTGATAAATTACATATTTTCTTTTAGAAATAGTTGTTCAAGTTACAAAATTAAAGCATACAAAGTGGACATTCAAGCAGTGAGACTGTAAACAGATCTGTTCAACAATCAAACAAGAACTCATAAATATGGTTATCAATCATAGACACTTAAATATACATGCAGTTATATCTTTTCTAGCACTTCCTATTTCCTCTCTTTGTTACAATAGCAATTACACATTTAAAAAAAAATTTTTTATCGGTACCAGGAATTGAACTCACGACTGTGTGCTTGCAAGGCAGGCGCTTATGCAGCTGAGCTAAATCCCCAGCCCCTGCAATTACACATTTTTAAAATTTCATTTAAAGAGAGCAAAAAAGCAAAACAGAAAAAAGGGTAGCAACAATACAGAACTCTAAAAGAAAAAAAAGAGAAGAAAAAAACACTAAGAAATCACTAGTTGATAAATTACATATTTTCATTGTTGTAGTCATGGGTTATGCAGAGAACAATAAAATAAGACATGGAGTTTATAGTATTTTTATGATGATCACCCAGGCTTAACACAAGAAAATGCAGGAAATCTAGCCACATCACGCTAAAGACATAGAATATTTAGCCAAGTGCCTGAATCCCACAGCAATACCCCACGAGTCCAGCTGAAGATCCAGAGCTCATGACAGTGCCTCCCAGGAGTCCAACTGGAGGTCTAGAGCCCACAAGAAGGATTCATGCCAATCTCTTTCACTGATCTGTGCTGGGAAGGCCCAAAGATCAGCGCTGGAAACTAGGAAGTCTATGCCAGAGGGGTGAAGGAGCTGTGCTGGTAGGTTGAAGGTTCTACGATGGAGCCAAGAAGTCACACTCACAAAAAACACCAGGGCTGTCCTGAAAAGCACCACAGCCATGCTTAGCGACACGGAGGCCCTGAGTTCCTCCAACGACCAGCACAGTCAAGTACATGCCAGGAAGCCAGCGTGACGAGTTCATCGTGGAGACCAAGCTACACATGTCTTCCTCTCCAGAGCCAGGAAGCAATGCTTGATGTGAGGACCAGAGCTTCTCCAGGAGAACCAACAGCTCAAACAGCAACTCATAGGAGAACCCACAACACCTCAACACCTCAAGGCCTGAATGCAACTAACATGAATCACTTCTCCTTCTCCATGTCTCCATTTATGCTGGCAACTTTCCTCAAGTGAAATATCAACTCTCAACACCATGCTGATGTAATCCAGCTGGTATTAAGTTGACAACCAGTTTTTAATCCATAACAGTCATCTTGGATATACTTGTTCAAGTTACAAAATTAAAGGGTATATAGTACACAATCAAACAATGAGAGTGCAAACAGTTCTGCCCAAAGATCCAACAAAGATTCAGCAATATGGTCATCAATTTTACACACTCAAGCATACATGCAGTTATATCACTTAGAGCACTTTCTTTTCCTCTTTTTTACAATAGCAATTACATATTTTGGGTTTTATTACTCCTATAGTTCTTATTACTTTTTACACTAGAGACACAATGTGATATTTATAAATATGATTCTTATTTCACTAATGAGGATAGTCTCAAGTTGTCTGCATTTACCTATGAAGGCCTCAAGATCATCCTTTTACAGCTGAGTAATATTCTACTGTATAAAAATACCACATCGTTTTCATCCACTCTGCAGTTGATGGGCATCTTGCTTGTTTCCAGGATTTAGCTATTACAAATTGTGCTGGTATGAACATGGGTGCACATACATCACTGTGATATGAATTTTTCAGTTCATCTGGGAAAATACCCAGGAGGGGAATAGCTGGATTGAATGGCGCTTCCAATGCTTGTCTTCTGAGAATTCTCCATATGGATTTCCATAGTGGTTGCACCAGTCTACATTCCCACCAACAGTGGAGCAGTGTTTCTTTTTCCCCTGCAGCCTTGCCAACATTTGTTATCAGTTGATTTCTTGATGGCAGCTATTCTTTCCAGAGTGAGGTAGAATCTCATTGTTGTTTTAAATTGAATTTCTTGAATGACCAGTGATGGTGAACATTTCTTCATGTATTTATTTGCCATTTGTATATCTTTCTCTGAGAATTATGTGTTCATCTCAGATGCCCATTTCTGGAGAGGGTCTTTGAATTTGGGGAGCTTGATGCTTTTCAATATTTTATATGTTCTGGATATAAGTCCTTTGTCTGAGGGGTTGCTGGCTAAAATTCTGTCCCACTCTGTGGGTTTTCTTTTCACTCTGCTGGTGATTGCTTTTGAAGTGCAGAAACATTTCAATAATATGAGACCCTATTTGTTGATTCTTTGAAGTGTTTCTTATGCAGTTTGCATTTTGTTCATGAATTCTCTGCCTACTCCTATGTCTCCAAGGTGTCTACCTATCTTGTCTTCCAGTAGATTTAGTGTTTCTGTTTTAATATTGAGGTCTTTGATCCATTTAGACTTTAGTTTTGTGCATGGTGATAGGCTTGGATCTAGTTTCAGTCTTCAGCATGTGGAGAGCCAATTTTTCCAAACCAATTATTAAAGAGGCTATCCTACTTCCAGTGGACATATTTAGCCCCTTTGCCAAATATCAGGAGGCTCAGTGTCTTTTTAGTTGTGCTTGCATCTTCTAATCTGTTCCATTGATCCTCAGGTCTATTTCTTTGCCAGTACCATGCTGATTTTATCACTGTGGCTTTACAGTACTCTTTTAAGTTGGGAATTGAGATGCCTCCTGCCTTGCCTTTGTTGCCTAGAATTGTCTTTGCTATTCTAGGTTTCTTCTGTTTCCAAATGAATTTTAGGAGTGTTTTTTCTAGATCTGTGAGGTATGTCATTGGTATTCTGATTGGTATTGCATTAAATCTGTATAACAGTTTTAGGAGTATGGCCATTTTCACAATGTTGGTTCTTCCTAGTCAAGAGCAGGGAATATCCTTCCATTTCCTAATATCCTCTTCAATCTCCTTTTTCAGGATAGTATAATTTTCATCATATAGATCTTTCATAGTTTTAGTTAGCTTGATTCTTAAGTATTCCTTTTTTTTAGCTGTTATTGTAAAGGGTAATATTTCCATAATTTCTCTCTTGATGAATTATTTGTTTGTGTACAGGAATGCTATTGATATCTGAGCAATGACTTTGTATCCAGCTACACTGCTGAACTTGTTTATTACATCTAGTAGTCTTTTAATGGAATTTTTTGGGTCTTCTATATACAGTATCATGTCATTTGCAAAAAGCAATAGTTTAACTTCTTACTTTCCTATCTTTATTCCTTTTATTTCTCTTTCTTTTCTGATTGCCCTGGCTAGTGCTTCCAAAACCATATTGAAAAGGAGTGGTAATAGTGGACATCCTAGTCTTGTTCCTGATTTTAAAGTGAAAGCTTTCAGTTTTTTTCCATTTAGAATAATGTTGGCTATTGGTTTGTCATAGATTGCCTTTTAAAGTTGAGGTAGCCACTGTGTATTCCTAGTTTCTGAAGGGTTTTTATCATGAACATGTGTTGGACTATATCAAAAGCTTTTTCTGCATCTATTGAGATGGCCATGTTTTTTTTGTTTGTTTGTTTGTTTGTTTGTTTTTGGCTTTGTTGCTGTGGTATATTACATTCATTGACTTGCGTATGTTAAACCATCCCTGCATTCCTGAGACAAACCCCACTTGGTCATGATGTATACTGTTCTTGATGATTTGCTGCATTCTGTTTGCCAGTATTTTATTGAGAATCTTTGCATCCATGTTCATTAGTGAGACTGGCCTATAGTTCTCCTTTTTGGTTGTGTGCTTTGCTGGTTTTGGTATGAGAGTAGTACTTGCTTCCAGGAATAATTTAGGGAGGATTGCTTTCTTCTCAATTTCATTGAAGAGTTTAAGGAGTATTGGCATCAAATCTTCTCTAAATTTCTTGTAGAATTCAGCTGTGAATCCATCAGGACCTGGTCTTTTCTTTGTTTGGAAGTTTTTAATTATGTTTTCAGTTTCAATAGCTGATACTGGGTTGTTCAAGATTGCTATATCTTCTTGTTTAAGCTTTGGTAGTTCATATGTTTCTAGAAATCTGTCCATTTCCTCTGTGTTTTCCACTCTATGTGAGTAGAGATTTTCAAAGTAGGCACTCATGATCTTTTGAATTTCCATGGGATCTGTCATAATTTCCCTCTTTTCAGTTCTTATTGCATGAATTTGGTTTTTTTTCCTTCTTTTTCTTGATAAGGTTGGCTCAGGGTTCATCAATTTTATTTATTCTCTCAAAAAAACAGCTTTTTGATTCATTTATTCTTTGTATTTTTTTTGTTAGTTTCAATTGCATTGATTTCTGCTCTAATCTTTACAATTTCCTCTGTTCTATGAGCTTTGGGTTCAGCTTGCTCTTGTTTTTCTAGACTCTTGAGTTGGAACATTAGTTTGTTTATTTGTGTTCATTCTGTTTTTGTATATGACAAGTTATTGCTATCTATTTCCTTCTGAAGACTACTTTCATTGCATCCCACAGATTTCAGTATGTTGTTTCTTTCTTTTCACTGAATTGTAGGTATTGCTTTATTTCTTCATTAATTTCATCTTTAGCCCACTGGTTGTTCAAAAGGTTGTTATTTAATTTCCATGTATTTGTGCAGGTTTTGCAATTTCTTTTGCTATTAATTTCCAATTACAGTGTGCTATGGTCAGATATTATGCATGGGATAATTTCAATATCTTTGCATTTACTTAAGAATGTTTTATTGGATAATATATCATCTATTTTGGAGAAGGTCCCATTCACAGCTGAGAAGAATGTGTATTCTGATGTGGTTGGGTGGAACACTCTGTAAACATCTACTAAGTCCAATTGCTCACAGGTATGATTCAGTTCTGTTATTTCTTTGCTGACTTTTGTCTAGTTGATCTATCTCTGTGACAATGGAGTATTAAGATCCCCTGCTATAACTGTGTCCTTGTGTATTTGGTTTTTCATGTCCATTAGTATCTGTCTTATATAGTTGGATGCTCCTGTATTTGGTGCATATATATTTATAATTGTTAGTTTTTCCTCCTGAATTTTTCCACTAATGAGTATGTAGTGATCTTCTTTATCTCTTTTAATCATTTGAGGTTTGAAGTTCACGTTGTCTGCAAACAGAATAGCTACCCCTGCTTTTTTCTGGACTCCTGTTGCATGGAATGCTGTTTTCCATCCTTTGACTTTTAATCTATGAGTTTCCTTTTGGGTCAGATGTGTTTCTTGTATACAGCATATTGTGGGATCATGTTTCTTGATCCATTCTGTCAATCTATTTCTTTTTATAGGTGAATTGAGGCCATTTACATTTATGGTTATCACTGATATATACTGGCTTGACTTTGCCATGTTTTTTTCCAGTTGTTAGCTTTCTGTTTTTCCCTTTGTTTAATTGTTTGTCCTACCTGGTGGTTTATTTCTGTTGTTGTTCTGGGGATTGTGGTCATTTTTATCTCTGTCTAGTATGTCTTTCAGTACTCTTTCTAGGTTTGGTTTGGTGGATGTAAATTTCTTCAGTTGTTCTTTGTCATAAAAGTATCTTGTTTCTCCATTAAATTTGAATGAAAGTTTTGTTGGGTACATCAGTCTGGGTTGAAAGTTGTTTTCTTTCAGGGCTTGAAATACCTCACTGCAAGCTCTTCTTGATTTGAGGGTTTGTGTTGTAAAGTCTGCTGTGATTCTAATGGGCTTTCCTTGAGAGGTGAATTGTGTCTTTTCTCTAACAGCTTTTAGTATTCTTTTTTTATGCTGTATGTCTGAGATCTTAATTGTTATGTGTCTGGGTGTGGGTTTATGTTGATTGTGATTGTTTTGTGTTCTATGTGCCTCACTTATCTGCATATCAACTTTTTTCCCCCTGCTTGGCAAATTTTCTTTTATTATTTCTGTGAATATTTTGGCTATGTCATTTGCATTGACTCCTGCCTCTTCTCTGATACTTATTAATCTTATATTTTTTTCTCTTGGCATCATCTTGAAGCTGTTGGTTTGTCACTTCATGCTTCTTTGTTATTTTTAAAAGTTCTATCCTTTCATGATCACTAATTGTGATCCTGCACTTAAGGTCCAAAATCCTATCCTCCATTTCATTTAAATGGTTTTGTATGCTTTCAATAGAATTTTTGTTTCTTGGATGTCTCTTTGGGTTTGTTTCATGAATTGTGCTTGTTTTCTATATCATTCATTCAAAGTTTCAATCAGTTTCCCATGCTCCTGTACTTTTTTCTCTATTTCTTCCTTAGCTGTGCTTAGCAACTCCTTTACTAAGTTTGTTATTTCTGCCTTTACATGGGAGAGTACTTCTAATTTGATTTCCTCTATAGGCTCATGGAGTTGTTTTTTCTTTTTTTTTATTTCACTCATTATCTTTTCAGAAATTTCCGGTGTGTTACTTTTGGGGTCCTCTATTTCAGTGTTTCCTGTTCTTGCTCCTGATGGACTAGATGTTTGAGACTGCATTTTGCTTTTTAATTTTGCCATTTTCACTCTGCCTCGTATTTTCTGTGTGTAGAAGGGTGTCACTCACACTCTTTTCAGACTCACCCAGGTCTTACAGTTAGTTGGAGGGGGCTTTACTACTGGTCCTATTTACCCACTGTAAACCTCTATTTTCTTAGGGGCATACTCCCCACACTGACACAATTAATCTGCTATAGTCTGAAGTTTGCTGCCTGGGAGCGAAGTTCCGAGTTTTTTCTGTGCACTGGGATTCCAACCAGAGTGCGTGGTCAGGGCCCAATGCTGGATTCTGGGTCCTGCTTGCTGATTGGATTTCACTGGGCATGGCCCAGTTAGGCCCCCATCCTATCCCTGTGTGTGCCTTGGTGTGGTCTCTGACACAGGGGGTGGTCTTACAGCCTGGGAGCAGGCTCAAAGTCCCTTTCTGTGTGCTGGGATTCCTGCACTATTAGGGCTCAAGGCTATCTTAGTTACTTTTTACACTGAGATACAATGTCCAACACCGCACTGACTGGAGCCTGCTTAGGCCTTCTGTTTGGGTGAGGGGTTCCTGAGTCTCTCATCCAGCCAGTACAGTAATCCACTGTAGTCCAAGGTTCTGATGTTCTTGGTGGAAGGGCGGGCCAGCAGAAGTAGTCCGGGGCAGTTTACGCCTGGGGCAGGCTTTGAATGTTGTCTTTAAATTTGACATGTCTGCTTGGCCTATTGAAACAACTTAATTTATTTAAAAAATTCTTAATTTAATTTTAAGATGCCATATTAAATTATGCAATTAGGTTTCTTTTTTGTATTATAAACATTCAATCTTTCTAAACCTATTTTAATTATTATATTATTTTAAATTCAGTACTAAAAGTATTCCATGAATAGCATACACAAGAAATTTTTCTCAATGAAAATATTATGATAAAATATTTCTCAATTCACATAAAATAATTTAAACTTAATGAAATTATTTGTGTGTATTAGTTTTAAAGCAATACAAGCTTGTTCTGTGCTGTATAGAAAGTATGTAGCTTGATTCTTTAACTATCTTTGGATGTTGCTTTATAGATGGACTAACGATACTTTTAGAAACAACTCGTAGAGAAAATACATGTTCAGCTCATTGGAGACTCTTAGATCATTGCTGAATCCTGAAGTTGGCCTTCATTAGCTGCCACATGTTCCCTGCATGGAAGTAGCTGACCATGTGGGGCTCATCCTGGTTGATCCATTATAACAAACAAGTGAGAGCTAGAATGGGTTTAATCAAAATGCAAATTGCAATTTTTGTAGCCCATCTGAGAACTGACATCCCATTATGTTTTGACTTACTCTATATGTTAAATCACTCAATGCAGCAGATATGAGGAGAGGATTACCCAAGTCCTAAAGACAAGTTTGTTAGGAGAGTTTAAAAAAAGCTAATTGATAATTTGTGAATGCCTGGATTAGTTTCACATAAGTAGGATCTGCAGCAAAATTAAAAATATACTTTATAAATTTATCAAATGAAGGCAAAAATTAATAAAAATATTCAATTCTTATAATAAATGAATCATACTGAAAATTATAGGAACAAGGAGCACAATGGCAGGTGGACCACAAAACACTTTTCAGAAGTTACACGCCACCAAAGAATTATAATAATAATTTAAAAGATGTACCCATAGTTTTTGAAATAATTATGTTCTGAGATAGACTGCAAAGTAAATTTATACAAAATGTGCCTCGTCCTAGTCCATCCACGCCTTGTGACAAGGTCCATGGGTGGAGGAGAGCGCTTCAAGGAATCGCTTCTCCAGGAAAAGGACGCCGCATGTGGGAACTGGGCGCGGGGATCTTGGAATGTTTTGTACTGATAATTGTAATTTGTGTAACTCACATATATATTCTCATGTAATACTCAATATGAAATCGAAAATAGAAACTCCAGAGGAGTTACTAGAAACCCTCTAGATAACTTTGTGAAAACTAATTGTGAAATTTTACCTTCTGTGAGTAGTATGAGAGAGTTTATACAAAAGCTTTAAATGAAAGAGCTCATGGGGGAGGATTTACAAAATTCCTGTGAGACAACTGCCCTGAGACACT
>PVLA01007339.1:0-72474 GCA_004027455.1 Hydrochoerus hydrochaeris | reverse complement strand
GTTGCTGTCCTGCAGGCCCATGACGGGTAAGGCCTGGTTGGGTTCATATGAAGAGTCCTTGACCTAAGACAGGCGCTGTCCTCACAGGGCCTGCCATACTCCCATAAGTGATAAGGGAAAAAATGTAGGGAGCGGCATGATAGCTTCACAGCTGCCGCTCCATCTCTCCCTCCTGTGGGCATCCTGGTGTGTCGGTTTACATTTCCCAAGCTAATTAAGTACCAAGATTAAAGTGTAACAAAGGTGAAAAAAGTTAATTAACACATATTGTTTAAGATTATCCCTGCCTGGCCCTAAGCCTGGGACACTTCCTGCTTGGGGTTTAAGTTACTGCCAAAAGTTAGCAAATATATACTCCAGCTTCTGAAAAATAAAGGAGATTCAGATTCACTAACAGACTGGTGTGCAATGTCTTCTGTCTCTCACTCGCCCACTCCCTGACCACCTTTGGGACCCCTGAGCCCTGCCGCAGCTGGACTCCAGCAAAAATGATTTCTAGTATTACAGATATGTCAGATTATATTAATTTATAAAACTAGAGTAAGGAATACAAAAACCATCAGTGTCAAAGTACAGTCAGATGTACACCAGCCACCTTTGGGGACACTCCCGCCAGTAACCAGCTCTGGTCAGGGAGGCAGCAGCCAGCTGCCATATGGGATGCTTCCCCCTCCAGGTAGCTAGCATAGGATGGAAAAAGCAGCAGCCAGCCCAATGGCCACCATTGGATACCCATAACCAGCACTGGACAGGAGAACCAAACAGGCATGCATTGGACAAATTGTACACAATGCAGGAAGTGCCTAGCACTCTAATAGCCACTTGTCCAGAAGAACCCAGGAAAATGTCAAGAAGAAGCAAAAGGCAGTCTCTGGTTTCCAACTCATGCAGAGCAAGTTCAGGAGATATAAACACAGAAGATGTTGAGAGTGGCACATATGAACTTTCTGGAGAGATGGAAACTGAAGTAAAGAAACAACTTCATGAAGCTACAAAATAAATTAGAGTAGAAATACTATCTCAAGAGAAGAAATGAGAAACATAAAAGAATTGCTAAGCATCTCTAAATAAAACATGGATTAAAAATAGAGGAGCATTAGGAAAATGAGGGAAACCTTGAGTGAACAATGTAAGAATGATTTAGAATGCATGAAGCAGATTCAAAGAGATGTCCAGGAAATGAAAAATTCCATTGAAAGCTGGCATAACCACTTGAAAGAGGCTGAAGATGCACTTTCAGAGTTTGAAGACAGGTTTGCAGCTAGTGATCATGAAAGGAAATATCTCTTAAAAATAACAAGGAACTAGGAAATAACAATTAAATGACTGCAAGACAATGCACAGTAAAATAATTTAAGGATAAAAAGTGTCAGCAAAAAGAAAATAAATCAAGGATCAAAATAAATAAATAAGAGGTCTAGTTATACAAGTAATAGCACAAAACTTCCCAAGTACGGGGAAAGGACCTGACATCAGATAAGTGAGGCATACAAAACTCCAGCTAGCCATAGCCAAAACAAATCTACACCCAGACATATAATAATCAAGATCCCAGAAATTCAACACAAGAACAGAATATTAAAAGGTGTTAGAGAAAAGAAACGGATCACCTATAAAAGAAAACCCATCAGAATTACCACAGACTTCTCAATACAAACCATCATGAAAGAAGTGTTTGGAGTGAAGTATTTCAAATCCTGAAAGAAAACAACTTCCAACCCAGATTATGTAACCTGCAAAACCATCTTTCAAAGTTAATGGAGAAACAAGATACTTCCATGACAAAGAACAACTGAAGGAATTCAGGACCACCCAACCAACCCTACAAAGAATAATGAAGGGCATTCTAGAAATAGATAAAAAAGACCATCCTTCCAGGAATAGCAGCAGAAGGGACTCACTGAGCAGGACAGACAATTGAATGGAGGGAAAAGGTAGGCAGCCAGTGCCAGGAAAATAGTATGGCAGAGATAAGCCATTGCATGTTGGCCATAATCATTAATGTAGATGGCCTCAGTTCACCAATAAAAAACAAACAGGCAGAGTAGGACAGGAGACAAGGCCCATCGATATACTTTATACAAGAAACACATTTAACTGGAAAGAAAATTCATAGACTGAAAGTCAAAGGAGACAAAACAGTGCTCTATGTGACAAGGAACCAGAAAAAAGTAGGGGTATCTTTCCCATCGACTGCATGGATAAGAAAGATATGGCATTTTTATTCAGTGGAAAGCTACTTAGCTATAAAGGAAGATAACCTGGAGGTTCTTGTAGGTAAATGGATGCAACTTGAGATCATGCTCAGTGGTGAAACAGTTCAGAGCCACATGTGTGAACATCATGTTGTCTCCCTACTATAAAAAACTAGTGGGACCCAAAACACACACAGATGTTGTGAAAGTGAATAGGGAGGAGATGTCTATAAAAGGAAGGCAGTGGCCATTTTTAATCTATAATCGTGTTTTGAAACCCTGTATTGTTTTCCTTGTTCTGTTTAGTTTGGTTTTATTCTGTTTTGTTTTGTTTGACATTATTTGATGGCATGGACAGGTACTTCAAAGAAAACCAAATATGTTATGGTAACCATTATTGATTTCCTATTATCCTGTTTCAGAGCTCTGTATTGCTTTCATTTTTTTGTTTTGATTGATTTCATTCTACTTTGTTTTGGTTGATTTTATTATGTCTACTGGTATAGGCAGTTACTTTGAAAATAACAAGAGACATCATGGTAGACATTGCAGTTTTCCTAATAGCTTGTTTTGAAGTCCTTTATTGCTTTCATCATTTAATTTTGACTGGTTTTCTTATGTTCTGTTTTGTTGGATCTTGTTATGTCTGATGGTGTGGGCAGTTATTTTGAAGATAACAACAGGGATTATGTTACCCATTATGATGTCCTTTTATCTTGTTTTAAAGTCCTGTATCACATTCAGTGTTTTGTTTTGACTGATTCTATTATGTTTTATTTTACTTAGCTTTATTCTTTTAAAAAAATTTAAAATACAGTAAAATAAAAATCTATGTAAATCACTCAAGTTGTTTTTTGTAATTTTTTAAGAGGAAGTAAAGCTGTTGTTAATATAACACATCAAAATATATAGCACATGAAATAATGATCTCTATTTATATAAAGAGAAATAAATTTGCCTTTATTTTACTTATACACTTGTCACAAAGCTTCTCTTAGATAAGGTGGGGATATTTTAATTAACCAGCAAGGTAAGATATCTAGCTAATACAGTGTTTGGTATATAACTAAACTGATTAACTCATGAATAAATAATAAATCAAAATGTTTCATTATACAACTTAGTATTACACATAAACACATAGACATAAAAAGAAATTAAAATGCATTTCTTGAGAAACTTATAGAAGTGGTTTAGAGAACATCAATAAGGAATATTTAGACATATAGAAGGATTATTTCATAGATAACAAATTTTTCCTTAATATTAGTAAATTAGAATATATAGTTGATTTGGCAGAATAAAATAGCTGTTGTTCTGTGGTTATCACAGCAAATCAGTTTCTCATGGTTGCTCTGCCCCATGGTCATCTCCTGTTTCCTGTTTCTCCTCCCCTCAGTGTACACAACCTGTGACCTTAGATGATGGGTTTTCTAGATGTAGTAAAGGTGTCAAGACTGTTGATATTGTCTTCATAAAAAATGGTGAGTCAAGTTGAGGCTGACTTAATTGAACTTCTTTGAGAAAACTGGACCCTCCAGTTTCTCTGAGAGATTGGCTCTGAGAGATCAAAATGCCATGCTGTCACAGGGTAGGTAAGAGCTGGCGCTCTTAGCGTTCACAGTAGTAGCCAATGATAAATAGCAAGTTATTATTCTCTCAGATTTATACCAGCAAAGATATAAATTCTGCCAGGAACTCAAGAGAGCTTGGAAAATGATTTTTTTTGTTTGTGTTTTTGATGATACTGCAGCTTAAGATACACCGGATTATACTCTTTTGAGACCAAGAAGAAGAATTTGAACTCCTGACTCACAAAGGCAGAGAGATAATAAAATGTGTGCTATTTTAATTAAACTGGTAACTCATGGTAAGTAGTTACATAGTAGAAACATTTCCAAATGCTTATTTTAAACTGAAAAACAATCTTAATTGGCTCACAATTATTTTACATGTTTATTAGGTGCAGTGAAATATTCTAATATATTCTTAAAATGTATAATGATATATTCAGGGTAACTGGTGTCACTTCAAATATTCATCCAATATTTGTGTTAGAAACATTGAAATTGCTCTCTGTTAGCTAGTCTTCATTATGTTACCTACTATGCTTTACACCTTTAGAAATATTCTTCCTATCCAGCTACTTGCCTCTCCCAGGAATGATCCTCTCTTCATCACTTTTACCCCTACCCTTCCTAGATTCTTATAACAAGTATTCTACTCTGTACTTCTATGAGATTAGTTTTGTAGGTTTTACATATGAGTGAGAATATGTAATATTTTTTTCTATACCTGACTTATTTCATGAAATATTGTGTCCTCTAGCTTCATACCAAGTGTCATAAGATGGGATTGCATTCCTTTGTATCAGTGAGTAATAACCTGTATTTTGTATACATACATTTTCTTTTAAGTATTTACTTGATATGGACACCTAGACTGATTGAATTCCTATTTGGGATGTTTTAAATAGTGCAAAACATAAGAATGAAGATATGTCATTAGTAAGCACTGATTTCCTTTCATTTGGATATATATACAGAAATTGTTTGATTCTGTGGTAGTTACATAATCAACTTTTAAAGTAGCTTTCATACAATTTATCATAAGAACTGTACTAACTTACAATTCCACTAAAACTCTATAAAAGTTCTTATTTTGTTACCAGTATATGCCTTATTCTATGTTTTTCATTTTGATCATAATGATTGTACCTAGAGTGAGATGATATCTCATCATGGTATTGTTATTATGATTGCTTGCTAATAAAAAGCTTGGTCTGGCCCTAGGAGTCTGGAGTGGGGAGAACAGACTGTATTATTCCAGGGTGATCTGAAAGAAATGGTATGGACTTTGAGATACAGAGCCCAAGACTGTTTTACTTTACTGGAGAAGGATGGCTGGTCTCACTTCAGAGGACAGGACCTTGATCTCCAACTAAAGAGCACCAGTGGTTCAATTGGACCCTCAAGACTTAGAGACTAGTAAAGCAACTATATAGACTATCTGATGCTGATCTTCCAGAATCTATTTTTCTGTGACCTGAATGATATATTTTTGATGGTTAATGTATTCCAGAGGATACATATTCTTAACTTGATATAAATTCAAGTTGGATAAGTAAGGGGCCCTCAGCCCGGACCACCTGTGATGCCCCAGACCACTGCTGTGGGCCTACCCCACCACCCAGACCACCTACAATGTCCAGACCACCACCATGGGCCCACCTCTTGATGACCCCCTCATTTCCTGGACCTAGTACTGCTATTGATCTTTGGCTCCCACTCTTTCTCAAGAACCTTGGACTACAGCAGATTGCCATTCTGGCTCAAAGGGAGACTCAGGAAAACTTCATCAAAACAGAAGATATCAGCAGCCTCCTGTCAGTGTGGTGAGTTTGCCTCTAAAATGGTGGTCTGCAGTTTGGTAAATAGGAGAAGTAGTGAAGCTGCCTCCAACTGTAAGACCTTGACAAACCTAACAAGAGTTGGTGATACCCTCCTCCACACAGAGAACATCAGACAAGTTGAGGAATGTGCAAATAAGGCCTCCCCCAACTTGGAGAAAATTAAAAGGACTCATGAGACACCCGGTGACACAGTATGGCCTCAGCCAACCCAAACACTATAGACAGGGAGATCTGGTGACCTGCAATAACCTGAAGACATAGCAGCAGCAGGAATGAAGGGTTGACCTGAATCAACACTGCTAGGCTAAATAGCCCAGAAAGAATGTAGGACTTACCAAGCAGGACCTGCAGGAAGAACTCAGGTGACTGGCTCTCCTCTTCATTGTGGTACCCAGCAATTGGACAAATATCAACCACACAGTAGGACCCTAAGATTCACACTACTGGCAGTTGAGCATATTGGGATTAAAAGACTAAATATTTGCCCAAAAGATGAAAATAACAAAACAAAGAGGCAAAATGCAATCTCAAACATCTAGTCCATCAGCAGCAAGTATAGGCAACATTGAAATAGAGGACTTTAAATGTCACACTCCTGAAATCTCTGAAAAAGATAGCAAATGAAATAAAGAAACAAATTCCTGAGGCTATTGAGGAAATCAAATTAGAAATAATTTCCTACATGAAGACAGAAATAACAACCTTGGTAAAGGAGTTACTCAGCATAGCCAGAGAAGAAATAGATAAAAAAAAAACATTGAAACCTTGAATAAACAATATAGAAAACAAACAGAATCTATGAAACAAATTCAAAGAGATATCCAAGCAACAAAATATTCTATTGAAATTTGGCAAAACCATTTAAATGAAGCTGAGGGTAGAATTTCAGAACTTGAGGACAGGGTCATAGTTAGAAAGAGTAGAACTTATAAAACAAAAAAGAAGCATGAAATGACAATGCATCAGCTTCAGGATGATGTCAAGAGAAACAATGTAACACTAATAGGCATCAGTGAAGATGCAGTAGTCAATACAAATGACATAGGTAAACTATTCACAGAAGTAATAACAGAAAATTTCCCCCAAATCATGAAAAAATCTGATATGCAGATAAGTGAGGCATATAGATTGCCAAACAGTCACAACCAACATAAATCAACATGCAGACCTATAATAATTAAGATCCAAGACATGCAGCATAAAAAAGAATACAAAAAGCTGTCAGAGAAAAGACACAACTCACCTATCAAAATAATTAAGATCTAAGACATGAAGTATAAAAAAAGAATACTAAAATCTGTCAGAGAAAAAGCACAACTCACCTGTTAAGGAAAGCCCCTTGGAATCACAGCAGACTTTTCAGCACAAACCTTCAAGTTAAGATGAGTTTGGAGTGTAGTATTCTGGGCTCTGAAAGAAAACAACTTTCAACCCAGACTGATGTACCCAGCAAAACTGTCTTTCAAATGTAATGGAGAAACAAGTTACTTCCATGACAAAGAACAACTGAAGAAATTCATGTCCACCAAACCAACCTTAGAAAGAGTACTAAAAGATATACTAGATAGAGACAAAAATGACCACAATCTCCAGAACAACAACAGAAAGAAACCACCAGCCTGCACAAGAAATTAAGGGAGAAAAACAGGAAACCAACAATAGGAACACTACATGGTGAAGTCAAGCCTGTACATATGAGTGATATCCATAAATGTAAATGGTCTCAATTCATCTAGCAAAAGAGATAGTTTGGCAGAATGGATGAAGAAAGAGGATCCCACAATATGCTGTATACAAGAAACATATCTGACTCTAATGGAAATTCACAGCTTTAAATTCAAAGGATGGAAAACAATATTCCATGCAACAGGACCTCAGAAAAAAGCAGGGGTAGCTATTCTGTTCGCAGACAGTGTGAACTTCAAACCTAAAATGATTAAAAGAGATAACGAAGATCACTGCATACTTGTTTTGGAAAACTTCAAGAAGAACAATTATATATGCACCAAACGCAGGAGCATCCAACTATATAAGACAAATACTAATAGACACGAAAAACCAAACACAGAAGAACACAATTGCAATATGAGACCTTAACATCTCACTGTCACCAAGAGATAGATCAACTAGACAAAAAGTCAGCAAAGAAATAATAGAACTGAATCATACCTGTGAGTAAATGGACTTAGTAGATGTTTGCAGTGTTCCAACCAAACACATCAGAATATGCATTCTGCTCAGCTGTACATGGAACGTTCTTCAAAATTGACCATATATTAAGCCTTAAAACATTCTTAAGTAAATTCAAAGGGAATGAAATTATCCCATGGATAATATCTGATCATAGTTCATGGAAACTGGAGATTAATGGTAAAATAAATTGCAAAACCTGCATAGATACATGGAAATTAAATAACAACCTTCTGAACGAGTGGGATACAGGTGAAATTAAAGAAGAAATAAAACAAAACCTACAATTCATTGAAAATCTGGATACAACATACCATAACCTGTGGGATGCAATGAAAGCAATCCCAAAAGGGAAATATATAGCAATAAATAGTCACATCAAGAAGACAGAATGAGAAAAAAAAAAAAAACCTGATGCTACATCTCAAGCTTCTAAAAAGAAAGAGCAAGTTAAACCCAAAGCTCATAGAAGAGAGGAAATCATAAAGATCAGAGCAGAAATTAATGCAATTGAAACTAAAAAAAAGAATTAATTCAAACAGTTTGTTTTTTGAGAGAATAAACAAAATTGATAAACCTCTAGCCAACTTTATCATCAAAATGAGAGAAAAAAATTCAAATTGATGCAATAAGGACTAAAAAGAAAGAAATCACTACATATCCCATGAAATTTCAAAAGATCATGAATACCTATTATGAAAATCTCTACTCACATAGGGTGGAAAACACAGAGGAGATGGACAAATTTCTAGAAACATATGCACTACCAAAGCTCAATCAAGAAGATATAACAATTTTGAATAACCCATTATCTGCTTCTGGAATTGAAAATGTGATTAAAATCTTACCAACAAAGAAAAGCCCAGTTCTGATGGATTCATGGCTGAATTCTACAAGAAACTTAGAGAAGATTTGATGCCAATACTCCTTAAACTCTTCAATGAAATTGAAAAGGAAGCAGTCCTCCTAAAGCATTCCTGGAGGCAAGTATTATCCTGATACCAAAACCAGAGAAAGACCCAACCAAAAAGGAGAACTATAGGCCAGTCTCACTAATGAACATTGATGCAAAGATTCTCAATAAAATATTAGCAAATAGAATGCAGCAATCATCAAGAAGATTATACACCACTACCAAGTGGGATTTATTTCAGGAATTCAGGGATGGTTTACCATATACAAAGCAATAAATGCAATCCACCAAATCAACAGAGCCAAAAAGAAAAATCACATGATCATCTCAACAAATGCAGAAAAAGCTTTTGATAAAGTACAACACTTGTTCATGATAAAAATGCTATAGAAACTCAGAATAGATGGTATCTACCTCAATTTTATAAAGGCCACCTATGGCAAACCAACTGCCAACATTATACTAAATGGAGAAAAACTGAAAGCCTTCACTCTAAAGTCAGGAACCAGACAAGGATGTCTACTATCACCACTCCTATTCAATATAGTTCAGCAAATATTAGCCAGGGTAATTAGACAAGAGAGAGAAACAAAAGGAATAAAGATAGAAAAATAAGAAATAAAATTATCGTTATTTGCAGATGATATGATACTTTATATAGAAGATCCAAAAAATCTATAAAAAGACTACTAGAGATAATAAAGAAATTCAGCTACTTACCCGGATACAAAGTCAACACTCAAAAATCAATAGTATTCTTGTACACAAAGAAAATATCACTTTAACAAAAGCATCTAAAAAAATGAAATACCTAGAAATCAACCTAACCAAGAATGTAAAAGACCTATGTGCTGAAAATTAAACTAGTCTAAAAAAGGAGATTAAGAGGAAATTAGAAAATGGAAGGATATTCCTTGCTCTTGTTTAGGAAGAGCCAACATTGTGAAAATGGCCATAATCTCAAAACTGTTATACAGATTTAATGCAACTCCAATCAAAATACTATTAACATACCTCACAGATCTAGAGAAAACACTGCTAAAATTCGTTTGGAAACAGACGACACCTAGAATAGGAAAGACAATTCTGAGCAAAAAGGCAAAGCAGAAGGCATCTCAATTCCTGACTTGAAATTATAGCACCAAGCCACAGTGATAAAGTCAGCATGGTGCAGCACAGAAATAGACCTGAGGATCAATGGAACAGATTAGACAATACAAACACAATTACAGAGACACTTAGCCATCTTATATTTGACAAAGAGGCTAAACATGTACACTGGAAAAAGGATAGCCTGTTTAATAAATCTCTTGGAAAAATTGGCTTTCCACATGCCGAAGACTGAAACTAGACCCATGTCTATTACCATACATTAAACTAAAATCAAACTGGACCAAGGACCTAAATATTGAAACAGAAACACTAAATCTTCTGGAAGACGAGTTGGATAGAAATCTTGAAGACATAGGTGTAGGCAGAGAACTCATGAACAAAATGCAAACCGCATGGGAAATACTTCAAAGAAATAATAACTGGGATCACATCTTATTAAAATATTTTTACACTTCAAAAGAAATTACCAACAAAGTAAAAAGAAAACCCACAGAATGGGAAAGAATCTTAGCTGACAATCCCTCAGACAAAGGACTTATATCCAGAAAATATAAAGAATTGAAAAACATCAAGCTCCCCAAATTCAAAGACTCTTTTCAAAAAGGGGCATTGGAGATGAACACACAGTTCTCAGATGAAGATATAAAAATGGCAAATAAATATATGAAGAAATGTTCACCATCACTGGTCATTCTAGAAATGCAAATTGAAACAGCACTGAGATTTTATCTTACTCCGAAAAGAAAAGCTTCCATCAAGAAATCAACTGATAATAAATGTTGGTGAGGCTGTGGGGGAAAAGGAACACTGCTCCACTGCTGGTGAGAGTATAGACTGGTGCAGCCACTATGGAAATCAATATGGAGATTCCTCAACAAACTAGGATTAGAAGTTCCATTCAATCCAGCTCTTCCCTTCCTGGGCATTTTCTCAAAAAAAATTGAAAATATCATGCCACAGTGATACATGTGCACCCATGTTTGTAGCAGCACAATTTGTAATACCTAAATCTTGGAAACAACTAAAATACCCATCAACTGCAAAGTGGATGAAAAATATGTGGTATTTTTATAAATTGGAATGTTACTCAGCCATAAAAAGGATGATCTGGAAACGTTTATAGTTAAATAGAGGCAACTTGAGATCTTAAGTGAAATGGATAAGTCTCACATTTGTAAATATCACAATGTCTCTCTAGTGTAAAAAAATAATAAAAACTGAAAGAGTACTAGGATCCGAAATACATAGTAGATATTGTAAAAATGAAAGGGAAGGAAGGTGCTCTAAAGGATATAACTATATGGACATTTAAGTGTGTAACATAGATGACCATATTACTAAGTTTCCATTAGATCATTGAACAGAATGGTTGGAACTGCCAATGTTTGAGTGTCTACTTTTTATGCTTTGATTTTGTAACTTGAACAGCTATTTCTAACATGTAACTTGTCAACTAGTAATTTCTTAATGTTAATATTTTTCTTTGAAAAATAAAATAAAATAAAATACAAAGCATGTAACAAAGCTGTGTATTCTATTAATATACACCTAAAATATGTAGTAATTACATTTATCTTTGGGAGTTGGTACACATATATACTATACAGTGTTTACTTCTTATTCTCTTACCCTTGGTCTTCTCTACCTTCACACTCTTGGTGGTAATAAATAGCTCAATATTTTAAATGACAAAGTGAGTGAGACGGTTTCAATAAACATCCAATTTTTCTTTGGAGTCAAGAGTTAGAAGGTTACATTCATGCTTATATCACGCTTTTATGTTGTCATTTTTTGAGGGGGTATTTTTCCTCAAAAAGTAGAAGCTAAACACAACCCCTAATGTCTGTTATGAAATGGAAAAAAATATTTAATAAAATAATTGTTACTTTACTTGTCCTTGTTTGAAAAACTTGTCTTCTGAAGCCAGTGCTTTCTTTTGAAGGCTTAAATTTGTATTCTCTTAAGCAGACAAAAATGATTAGTCACTTAGCTATATTAACTAGATATTACTGGGATTATAGCACACAAAAAATTTTTGCATAACTTTTTCTACTTTGGGTATTTAGACAGCTTTTCCTAAGTCTAAAATGAATGAACTAATATTTTTGTTTATGTCATCATACATGTCAGTCAAAATTTATGAAAATATTATATTCTTGTCCACCCCATTTGTACAATGCCTAACTAGTGAACTTCCAAGGACTGTCTTGCAGGAATTGTTTTTGTGTACTGAGTGACTAGGATGCTCAGCAGGGCTCCCATTTCTTTTCAGACAGGCTCCTAGCTATAGACATGTTCAACTGGACAGATCATTGAACATTGTTTTTCTATGAAGTGAAGCCTGAGTTCACAGCCTACTGCTAACTCCTCAGTGCCCTGACCATTGGAGGATATCCTAAATGTCCTGCACTTGGTCTCTAACTGTCCTCCATGCTGTTCAATCTTGCAAACACTGTTTTGTGAGGACCATTTGTTTACAGTTCCAATATTAACTCCCAGAGTCCAGTAGGAAAGAAAATACCAGATGATTTAGGATATTTTCCAAATATATTTCTCCCTTCTACTTCTCATTAATGGCACCAGCTGTTCGCTGCGGTAAATCTCTTCTTTTTGTCTCTGCTGCCTGCATTGACAGATTTCAGTGCCATCTCCCCCAGTTCATTTTTAAACAGTCTCTGGCAACAAAGATTTTGCCAACCACATTGTGTGGGAATAACTAGCTCAAAATCTAAATCCTTTCAGTTTCTGCCTTATTACCCAGCTTGCCTTGGTTCCAGTCCCTTCTGTTCTGAGCTTTGATTGCTTTCAGGGTTCAGTTTAGAAAACCTGCTCTTTTATTCCTCCAGGTTTTCCCCTTTTGCCTGCTTCAAATCACAAGCTAGCCTGTATGGATTAGATCAGTCCTCCATCTGTCTCCATCTGCTTCATGTCTTCCAGAAATTCCTGAAAATTATGGTTCATTGAAGATAGTCTTTCCTATATTCCAATGAAGCTAAAAGTAGTTTAAATTTTCAAATATTTTTTGGAAGGAGATAAATATGTTGTAAATCATCTACTTTGAAGTAACAGAATTGAATTTACTTGGTATATACTTGCTTCTCACTATGTAGTGATTGATTATCTCTTCTATTTTTGCCTCTATATCTGTTGCATTAGTGTTTTACATAAAATGATGTTATTCCAAATATTCCTGTTGTTCATTTTATTAATGAAAGTCTCCATCATTCCCATATATTAAAAGATATCTCCCCAAAAATATATGTAATTCTCCCTTAAACACTGGAGTTTCTCCGTATTTTTAGTTATATTCTACAAATACATAATTTTAGCTTTTCTTTAGCAAATTTTGTTTCTATATTATGCTTGGTAGTTTTCCTTCAAGCTAAATTCTCTCTGACATTTATATTTAATATTAAGATTAGAATTATAATATTGAAAGTTTTAATAAAGACAATTTTGCAGCTCTAGTATATGTGCATAGATTATTAAAAGCATGTGTGAGATCTCTGTCCTTTGAAAGTACGCCTCGTGGGTGTGTGCGTGTGTGTACATGTATGCATACCTGCATGTAAATATTTGCTGAGTTCTATTAAGTTGCAGGCTGAATTCATCATGATGTATACTTTCTCATTCAACTCAAGTATATTCAGCCAAACTTCTTAGTCTTTTCAGAAGATGTAACGTCTAAATATAATCACCTTGAATGTGATCACTATTGACAATATAAATTATTATAACTTGTAGTTCAAAGAGTTGTCATCAAGCTAACTTCAACATCACTACTAACAATTTGATAATCATTAGTTAAATCTTTATTATGTTGTCTACTATTATTGCTATATTATTTAATCCAGAATTTACATTTCATTCTAGGGAGATAAGGGAATTGATATATTTCCATACTTTTTGGTTTTAGCTATATAAGCTACTTCAAAATAGCCTTAGTTACTTGCAGTGAAATTTTTTGTCATTTTTTTGTTTAACCTTTCAGTGGGATATATAGATCTCTTATGTTGAGACATAAGACAGTAACTCTCTTAATAACACTGTCTTTATAATAATTTATTTTATTATGAGCACTGATGTTCAGTAAGGTGCAATTTCTATAAAGCTGACAGCATATTGTACACTGCTGTAAATACTTAGATGTAGATTTTGTGGCACAAAAAGCACATTTTTTTTCTAATTTAAGAATAATTACTTATGGGAAAAGCACAAATTCTAAGCATTATAGTTTTCTATGGTATTTTGTCAACAGTTAAATTGCTCTTGCTTCTTATTTCAGGCCAATAAATTTGTCTAAGTTTACAAAGAGTTAGTCAATTGTTCTTATCTTAAGGACTATTGAAAGATCAATTAGGGGACAACTTGAAAATAAAGAACACCTTAATATGTGTTATACTGTTCATTTTAGTAAATTATTACATTAATTTCAGAATATTATTTTACCTTAAACTTATAGTTTCAACATAATCAATGAGCTACTGAAACTTCTACACATATCATGATACATAGACATATTACTATAGCACTTTTAGCTAAACTCATGTCACATTACATGTAAAAATCACTTATCTGAAATTAAATTTTCTGCTATACTATTAAAATGTTGTTTGAAATTCTCTTTAGAGGGTGTTGCCTAGAATCTGGCTTTTCAGAATGTGGGACTATCATTTTGTGATCTATAAACCTTAGCAACATTTTTAAAGCTTTCTGATTGTATGTGTTTTCATATAAAAGAAGATCCATAGATTTACTTTCATAAATGTGTGGACTAAATCTGACATAATTTAAGAAAAACTTTAATAGCAGTGCCTGACATTATTGGATTCTATATACTTATATAGCTTTCTTTTTAGTGTCTTCTCTAGCATATTGGTTTTAAATGATTTAGTAATATACTGTGATATCAAAATTCATGTTGCTCAAAGTAACAAAAGTTTATTTCTCACTCAGTAATCTCCACTGTGTTTAGAGTAACACTCTGCAGCAGCTGTCCTTGTGTTGATATAGTATTTTGCTTTGATGATGTACTACCATTTGAATTTACATAAAAGGACATAATTGTATGACAAGAATTAGCTTTACTTCTTGCTAAAAATGGACAGAGATTTACGTCCTTCTATGTATTAAAAATATCATAGATATTGGATTTTCAAGTGAAAGTAGAATATGTTAGAACCAGTGAAAGTGGAACATGAAAAAAAACCCCTTATTTTACAAGAGCATTTTGATATACACAGGTCTAAAGTGCATAAACATGTCTTTCTTATCCTTCATTTTCACTACTATATTCTCTATTAGAGAAAAGTAAAAGTAACTTCAATAGATTTTTATAAAACTAACAACCCAATGGATAATAAATAGCTAATTGGCATTCATAAAATGAGTTTTAAAATGATCATATCTATAAAAAAAGTGTTGCCAATATACTTATTGATGAGAACATGAATGATATGGTTTATGTTTCGGTGCCCCCCAAACTTCATGCAGTCATGGAGGCAGCTGAATGTAGCATTTGTGATTGGTTTTGTGTGCAGCACTGTGATTGCCGGTGTGAGTGCAGCATCTGCCCAGGGGTGGGTACCCAGCATCTACATAAGAGAGGGACAGAGGCATGATTTGCCCCCGTTTTGCCCTTTTGCACTTGTTGCTTGCAGTTTCCATAAACAAGTGCCCCTTAGCCATGCCACCCTGCCTTGGAGCCAGCTGAGTAGGGACTGAAACCTCCAAAAACTATGAGCTAAATAAATCTTTCCTTCTCTACTTTTGATGGTATGATATTTTGTCCCAATAAAGAGAGAAAAGTAACCAAAATGATTAATAACATTAAAGTTCAAATATTGATGGAAATAGCTAAGTGCAAAAGCTATATTAGCCAATGCAAAAAAAAAAATGTAATTCTAACATGTGAGAAGTTAGGGTTGATTTATTCAAAGTAAATTTCTTGTAGATGACATCTTGCCACTGTCCAGTAATGCTAACTGGAAACACTTAATGAAACTAGTCCTGTAAAATGCTAATTCATTGATACAGGCACCAGATACTAGCAGTATGAATAGTTCATCTCAATATTATGGTTGCATTTCTACAGAAGGATCAACACTTCTTGAACATACACACTAAGAGATGAGTGAGCCTGGATCCTCTTTTCTATTATGTCTTATTGCTGAATATCTCTTTCTACCCTTATGCGGGAGATTCCTTGAGTATATATGAATCCCTTCCTATACCCAACTTGCTGTTTTGATTCTAAATCTCTCTGCATTGACCTCAAAGTCAAAAAACAGTGATCTAAACACCCAACAATTAATTCTGAGTATGTTAACTTTATTCAATAATCTTGAAGCCCTGGGACCCACTACATTTTCAGATTACTTCTAAATACAATATTTGTTTAATATCTTCACATGAGAGATTTCAAAATAGTATTGAGGCAACATTTCATATATATAATTCTAAAATTTAAAATGAAAAAATTACAATTTATAGATAACCTGAAACTTATAATGATGAATTTAT
This sequence comes from Hydrochoerus hydrochaeris, assembly GCA_004027455.1. Classification (NCBI taxonomy): domain Eukaryota; kingdom Metazoa; phylum Chordata; class Mammalia; order Rodentia; family Hydrochaeridae; genus Hydrochoerus; species Hydrochoerus hydrochaeris. Next base: position 56,129 of record PVLA01007339.1, on the reverse strand, counting down.
TTTTTATGATAGTGATTGGCTGCCTTTCAGCTATTAATTTACCCCACTTCAACACCTTTGTAAAAGTGGATCTTGCCCTTTGAATGTTTTTCCCTTCTTAGGTGGCACAGAAGTTTTGCCACAGAGGTTGTTGAAAAGACATTGGAGTAGAGAAGATTTTACTTTCAGTTTGGAGCCTCTCACTTGCTGTTCTGAGCAGACCATAGCTTCTGACAGTGCCCAAGTCCACAGCGCCTTTCCATGCAGGGTTCGCTTCTGCGCTTTTTCCCTCCGGTAGGCATTGGTGACCTGCAATACGAAAGGGGCAGTAGCTTTCCCAAAGTTCGCATTTATCTAGCTTTGCAGAGGTCCAGACTCCTGTAACGTTTATATCTTCACTGCCCTGCTCCTGCGGTGTACAGAGAACAGCACACACACCCCGCCCCAGGGTTGAGTAATTTCATTTTGCTTTGCCATGTTGGGCAGTTTTGTAGCAGAATGTCTCCAATACCACGAACATCTTTCTCAAGCACTGTGCAGAGATTTCTAGCAAATTTCAGGCAGAAGCTTTTCAGCAATATCTGCTGGAAACAGTACAATGACTTCCCTGCCATTCTAGTGAGCCCAAAAATCTCTTCTCCAAATGATCTGGTTTCAGCAAAGAAATGTCTTCCTTGAATGGTCTGTTTTAGTTGTAAGGATCGTGGCTGCTCCTTGTATCTGCTGTTCACATACCTTTGGAGATTTCTTTATTGCTAGCCAGTTCTTTACGATTTTACTCTCTCGCTATAGATGTCAGTTATTTAGATTGAACATTCCTTATTTATATTATTATTAAATTTCTCTGTCATTGTTGGACTCTGGCTGAAACACCTCAACCTGATTTAAATACTTAAATTTGTATGTCACATGTTTGAAAGTTTTTCAAATGCTTACTTCTCTGTGTAGTAAAAACTAATTATTTTATTTTTAATAACACTATTATACAAGCATTATAGATGATATATCACATATATTAAGTTTAAAGTAAATGATTAATGATTGTTGGTTGAATCTGAATAATCTATGTAATATAAATATGCATTTAAAAAACATGTATGTAGACCAATACCCAGCCTAGATTGTAAGAAGTTAGAAAACTAGGTTCAAGCAGTTAAGAGATACAGAATCTTCAGCTTGATTAAATTATTTTATGTTTTTTGCTTTATTCTCTTATAAGAGTAGTGAGAAATAGGCAAAAAAGAAAGGATACACTAAAAAAAGACCTTGAAGACACAAGAAAAAAGTAAGTATGCATAAGTATAAGCCTGATTTTTCTGGACAAAATGCAGAAACTGATCTTAAATATTACACAAGGTAAGACAAAACTCATTCAAAGGCACATTAATTTAAAGATTAAACTCTTCACTGTATCAATATGATCTAAGACTTCCTTAAGGGAAATTAAAAGTGTATCATTCTTGTACAAATTTAATCATTATGTATTAACAATTTGGTATGAATAGATAATAGAATTGAAAGCTATAATTATGAGCAATAATATTATTAAGTTTTTGCATTTCATCGTTTTTTATTTTTGCTTTAAAGAATGACATGTTTAATGGTATATTTGTAACACTACATTAAGTAAATATTATATATACACATAATTTGTATGTTACCATTCTGTAAGCAGTACAAAAACACAATTTTTTAAAAAGGTGAGGGCTGGGGATTTAGCTCAGCAGTGTGATCACCTGCCTGGCAAGTGCGAGGTTGCAAGTTCGATCCCTGGTACCAAAAAAAAAAAAAAAAAGAAAAGAAAGAAAAATGAAAAAAAGCCACTATTTATAAACTAGTCTGCATTGCTTACATGTGTGAAATAAATATCTGATTTAATATTGTTCCAGTTATTTTCTAAATTTTCACAAGTTCTTAGACAGTAACAAATGCATGCAATGTGCACAATTTTAAACTGTTTGCACTTTAAGTTATTTCATAGAAAAAACTTCTAAAGCAACTTGAAAACATCATTATTTAATAGCTATTTGTGTTTTTAAAAGATGAATATATTTAACATATATTTACAACTTCATTAAAAAGTATTGTTACCTGTTGTAATATTCATGTCTCCAGAACAGTATTTTATTTTATTGTGCACTGTCCTTAATTGTATAGCAGAGAATTTACTTATAACTTAAAAAAATAGTAATGGTGCTTAGTAATCAATAAAACCTGGAAGAATACCACTGAGTATGCCATTTTTTAGATATTAATTTCTGCTTAATTTTGTATGGTAGAAATATTTTGCTTACAATTTGCACTAGAAATCCTAGTAATTTGCTCCATGACCTACCTAATTTTTGTTCTTCGTGAGGTGTTCACCCTTTTATAGTATCCTATTAACTAATTGCCTTGGGCACTAGAGACTGAATACACAGCCATCCTGAACTAATTAGGTTTTCATTCACCAAAACATGGGTTTTATCTGCAGAAATCCAAGCTCAAAAATTTGCGTTCACTCACAGGCTAATCACCCCGTATTTGGCTGTCATTATGGATATTTTCACTGAGCTGAAGATCCCTAGGGTTCAGTCACTTGAGATGATGGGTAGCACTGTGCAGGAGTTAAATTCTCACCTCATTCAACAGCAAGTTTTCTACGGGTACTTTTTTTGAATGGCATATGTGACCATTAATCCTGAAGTGTCCATTTGATTGGTTTCATAAATGCCTAGTATATTAGTAAAGCCACACTTTGGTGTATCTGGATGGGTCATGGAGGCATAACCTTGGGTAATATATATATATATATATATATATATATATATATATATATATATATATATATAATTTCCTACTATCTTTCCGCTCTAACACATACCTGCTCTGCTTTCTGGTTACCTTGAGCTAAGTAAGCAGATTTGCTATACTGTACATTTCCACCTTGGTGTTCTGCCTTAAAGTCAACCAATTATGTTGGTTGAACACCCCTATACTCATGAACCAAATCAAACTTATCCCTCTTCAAACTAGTATGTTGGAAACTGGGTCTCAGCAAGGAGAAATTTCATACAGCATATATTCTTTCCTTTAGAGACTTTGTTTATTTTTTGTTGTGCAAATTAATCAAATTTATAGTGATATTTTCATACATGTATACATCTTGAATTGATCGTGTTCTTTTAACTCTCAATGGTATCTGGGTTCACAAACTCAATTCACCCTACAATTGTGGAAAAGATGGCCATGCTCCTGTTTATGGAGGAAAGACAGTTCATCACACAGAGAGGGGTTCTCAAGACAAAATATTGCCAAATGCTTCTATTCGCAAACCAAATGGTCTGCAAACAAAAGCATTCTTGTACTGAGGTACCGTATACGTTTTAGTGTACATATTTCAATTTTATAAAATAATACAATGGGATGCTCCTTATAGTAAAACAGTCACTATCCCAAAGCAAAACAATATATCCATCATCTTATAAAGTTACCTTTATTTTTGTGATAAAAGTTAAATATATTTATTTAACACAAATATCTAATGAAATAAATTTTATTGTTTTGTTCAACTTGAATATTAGATCTCTAGAATTGTTCAGTCTAAATATATGTTACTTTTGTATTTCTGACAATATACTTCCCTGTTTTCCAACATGGTCAGGGTAACTACTGTTTCATTCTCTCTATATATGATTGCTAGAAACTATACAATCTATATTTTTCCTTCTTTACCTGGGTTATTTCACTTGAAGTATATATACACATATAAATCTTAATATATGTAAGTTACATTTTCAGCCATCAGTCCATCAGTGGATATTTAGTTTGCTTTTGTATCTTGGCTATTATGAAAAGTGCTGAAGTGAATATGAGAATATAGACATCTTTATAAAGTGTTGCTTATATACCCAGAGAATGAGTGATATGGTATCAATATGATATTGCTATTTTTAATTCCTTGAAGAATCTACACATTTTCCATTTTTCAGTACCAACTATAATCCTGTCATAAGGGTACTATAGTTTCCTTTCCTCTATATTCATAACAATAATATATGTTACATTTTATCATTTTTAAAATTTTTCATTAGTACATGTTTGTAAGGCTCTAAAACATAGCATTCATTAAAATTATAACTGAGACCAATTGCATGATTATTCTGTTTCGAAACATATTTTATGTATAGTAATACTTAAAATAGTCATAACAACCCTATGCATTGGGCATGTTATGTATCAGATGAAGAGACTGAGAGTCAGCAGGATATAAAGTTTACCTAAAATTACTAGGTGAAGCCAGGCATGTTAGCACACTTCTGTTGCCCCAGCATGTAGGGAGATCATCATGAGTTTGAGGACAGCCTGGGCTACATAGTGAGTTCAAGGCCAGCCTATGCTGCATAATTATACCTTGTTTCAAGCATGAGTTAAAATAAAATAATTTAAATGGCAAAGCACAGACATGAATCCAGAGTATAAAATTTCTAAATCAAGACATAATCAGATTTTGTTCCTCCTTAGGTGAAAAGATTTTAATATTTGTAAATGTATTTATTTTATTCTAAGACATTTGCTATAAATATGAATATCCAGAACTGGCCTGAATATAATTCAAATAAATATTTAACTATATACCAGAAAATACCAATTGTAATCTGGATTTCAATCCTTTAATCTTATTATTTTTCCTAACACTTGCTGATCATGCACAGTATCTAAGCCACTGGACAGGCAAAGCTACTATCTCATTTAAAACACATATTCATTTTATGATACATAGACATTATTTTCTACATATTAGAATGAACAAAAAATAGTAAAATAACTGAAGATTAAAACTAATGTGCCTGAAGAATTTTGTTGAACACATATATCAACAATATATACAGATTATTTTACCTTAAACTCATGAAACATGAATATTTATAATACAGAACTTTATATATTAATTGACAATGCTGTCTTTTTCCTTATGTATTTTAAAATTTGGAACACTGAGAGCGTTTCTTGTATTAAACAAATACACAGATACAGTCGCCTATAAACTTCTCTTATTAACTTGACAATGCAAGAAATAGTGATATTTCTTTTATATTTTTTAAATTAATACCTAAAATTTAATTTGAAATATAAGCTAATACAGAACAAGACATGGTAACAGTTTTCTTTCTTGAATCAATATTAATTCTTTGCTAAGAAGCAAGTGTTTGACTTTCATCAATATTAGATTCAGATTTCTGGTTTCTTTCTTGTCATTTTATCGACAGATCATTCAGTTAGTTGCCAATTTATCAAAATGTTTCTCCATGACTTCTAGTTTTTCAAGATAGCTTCTGCCTACGAGGCGTCCACCCACCCACCATCTGTCATGTTAAGTTTTCTTTGTCTGTTACTTAAGAAAAACAACTTGTGCAATTACAAACAAAGTGTTCTTTTCAAATTAGGATATTTTCACACATGGTGTTTACTTGAATTTTATGAATATATGAACATATATTATCCATATTTTAAGACTTGAGTAATAAAAGTAAGTTACCTTAAAAACACATAATTTGAATGTAAAAATAATTAGGAAAAGCCAGGCACAGTGCTACATGCCTGTAGGCTTAGCACTGCACAGACTGAAGCCAGAGGATCACTGAGTTGAAGTCCAGTCTGAGATTCAAGTGACTTCAAGACCACCTGAACTACTTAGCAAGACCCCATCTCAAATAAAAAAGAAAAAAAACTCTTACAAATTAGAAGAAATGGCAAGTTTAAAGCAACAAATTCATATAAAGTATGACCAAGTGGGATTTTGAAATAATATTAAAAAATAAAGATGATGAAAAAATATTTTAATCCAGGATCACCTCTCTTGATAATTTTTTAAAAAGTGACTTAGATATTTGTACAATAATAATTTTAAAGTTTTATTTTAAATAATGTAACTAAAAGTGATTTGAGACTTTTATAAAGAGGACATTTACTCATATGGAAATGTAGCTGAAATTTCACACAAAATTTTTTCATTTGAGATTTTTTAACAGTAGCAGGGCTTTATAAATAGAACACCATCAGCATTATCAAACAGTATCAAGTAGCTGGTGTGCACATAATTTAAAAAAATATGTCCTAACAGGTCACCATGTACTGACAAGTCCTATTTACTTAGTTTCTTAAATAGAAAACAAGATATTTTCAACCACTTGATCTAAGAATCTAAGAAACTGGTCCAGGATGACAATCCTAAATCAACTGGTTTCTGATATAAAAAGAATCATTCCTAGATGTTAATTCTTATAACATGATCTGAGATTAATACAATGTAAAGTATTAGGTTCTTGCACTATAGCAGTTTTGAGCAAAGTTCTTGACAGTGTGGCTGACATAAACATAAGCAAGAGAGATGTCCTGCCAATAACCATGTAACACATAAATAACTGTAAACCAAAATAATGAGGATCTTGTTATGTAACAAAGAATACAGTACAATGCAACTGAGAGATTGAAATGCTGAGTATAGTTGAAAATGCATCATAATATCTAATTAATGATGAGTTATTTTAATTGACATTTTACAAGTTAAAGTATTTAGCATCACCACAGCAGAAAGAAAAGAGAGAAAATATGCACAGAGAAGACGATGTAGATTAGGATTGCATGATAAAGCCAAAGTCTAGACATTGGCATATTTAGTACTTTTGAGAGAAATTACAAGTAACATATATTGAAATGGGTTTAAAAAATAATCACTAATTGAAAGGATGACAATGGTGTTTTAACATAAACCAGTTTTCACTTGTTTACTGTAGGGGATTCATTTGAAACAAAGAATTGAAATTAAAAAAATAGATGGTTGACAATATCATGTCGCAGAAAACAAGGCAATAATATTTTTAAATAAAATGGTTTTGTTTATCCTAAAATTTACAAAGTAGATACACTCACAATTTGAAAATAAGGTGTAGCTATTGTCCTAAATCTATTAATTATATTTACAAAATAATTATTGCATAATTTCAAGTGAGAAAATATTCACAAAACTTTAATTGCATTTTGAAACATACCCTTGTGTTTTATAAGGAATAGATTTCCAGACATCTTGAGGTTCTTATATGTGATAATTTATCCAGAAAAATGTTTTTCTCTAAAGAGTGAAGTCCAGTTTTACTTCTTAGTGACCCATCCTTATGTACACAGTATTCTTACTTGGGGGAATAACATATATTAATAGATAAATACATGACCAAGCATGCATATTGTAAAATCACTCAATTGCAATAAGTAATTAACAGAGGCTACCTAAATGATTTTTCAGATGCTCATATCAAGGGTCAACTAACATAATACAACAGAAAATGATGTATAAATTGCAGTGAATAATTATTAGTGATATCACTTCTTTTATTTACCATATTATCCCTCTACTATTCAATACACTAGTTTGAGAAATTTACTTTGCAGAAAGCACGTCACATGCTCTGCACACAGTCCCTTTCATCATGGTCTGGTTGTAGGCTGCCCTCTCAGCTGACAGACTGGTGGCATCCTGCGAAAGCCACTATAAAATAGCACAACTTTCCATTCAGCCATAGCTACCAGTGGCAAAGCACTATAGAAATTTCATTTTCATTCATCCTGACCCCACTACAGTAAATAGTTTCTTTATTTGACATATATTAATTTCTAGAGCATCCTATAATTTTTGTTGAAAATTTCAAATTTTCAAAGTAAACCTCTCTTTTACTCTAATGAAAACACCTCTCCTGAGAAATAAGAGAAGACACACCCATCACACTAGCATCCAGAAAAATGAAATACTTAGGAATTAATCTAATGAAAGATGTAAAAGAGTTGTACAGGGAAAATTATAATACCCTGAAAAAAGAAATTGAAGAGCACCTCAGAAAATGGAAAGACATCCCTTGTTCATGGATAGAAAGAATAAATATTGTAAAAATTACCATTCTCCCAAAATTGTTATACACATTCAATCCAATCCCAATGAAAATACCACTAGCATACTTAATAGATCTAGAGAAATCACTCCTAAAATTCATCTGGAACCAGAAGAGACCTAGAATAGCAAAGGCAATTCTAAGCAGCAAAGCCAAGGCAGGAGGCATCACAATCCCTGACTTGAACTTATACTACAAAGCTACTGTAATAAAATCAACATGATATTGGAATAAAAACAGACCTGAAGATCAATGGAATAGATTAGAAAATATATCTATGAACACACTCAACCACCTTATCTTTGATAAAGGGGCCAAGCATGTTCACTGGAAGAATGACAGTCTCTTTAATAAATGGTGCTGGAAAAATTGGCTATCCATATGCCAAAAACTAAAATTAGACCCATGCCTATCACCATGTACTAAACTAAAATCCAAATGGATCAAAGATCTAAATATTAAAACAGAAACACTAAATCTGTTGGAAGACAAAGTAGGTAAAAATCTTGAAGCCATAGGGGTAGGTAGAGAATTCATGAACAAGAACCAAACTGCACGGGAAATACTTCCCAGAATCAATAAATGGGATCATATCTTATTAAAGAGTTTCTGCACGTCCAAAGAAATCTCCAGCATGATGAAAAGAAAACCTACAAACTGGGAAAAAAAAATCTTAGTGAACTGTCCCTCAGACAAAGGACTTCTGTCTAGAACTTATGAAGAATTTAAAAAAAATCAGACCCCTGAAATTCAAAGACCCAACCTAAAAATGGGCATCTGAGATGAACACACAGTTCTCAGATGAAGAAATACGAATGGCAAATAAATACATGAAAAAATGTTCATCGTCATTGGTCAGTAGAGAAATGCAAATTAAAACCACACTGAGATACCATCTCACTCCAGAAAGAATGGCCAGGATCAACAAAACTACCAACAACAAATGCTGGAGAGGCTATGGAGAAAAAGGAACTCTTCTGCACTGTTGGTGGGAGTGTAGACTGGTGCAACCACTGTGGAGGTCAATATGGAGATTCCTCAAAAAGCTGGGATGGAGGTCCCATTTGACCCAGCTATTCCACTCTTAGGCATATTCCCAGAAGATCTGAAAACATCTTACCACAGTGATACATGTGCACCCATGTTTATAGTGGCACAATTTGTAATAGCCAGATCTTGGAAACAACCTTAGTGCCCATCAGCTGAGGAATGGATAAAAAAATTGTGGTATTTTTATACAATGGAGTATTACTCAGCTATAAAGAATGATCACATTGAGATATTTATAAATAAATGCATGTATCTTGAATCTATACTCATAAGTGAAATAAATCAAACTCGTGTATAAGTACCATATAGTCTCCCTTGTGTAAGAAATGGTAAGAGTACAGAAGATTTTATGGAAATCATGGTTCACTATTATACTGCTTTGATGTCTTATGTTTTCATTCATTGGCTCAAATGGTTTTATTCTGTTTTGTTTGACCTTAATATATGTTATCATATGAATAGTTACTTTGAAGACAAGACAATATGGTAGCCAGTGTTGATTTAATATCATCTTGCTCTGAAGTCCTATTGTGCTTTTGTTTTTCTATCACCATTGGTTCTATCACGTTGTGTGTTATTTGATTTTAATACGTATGATAGTAAAAACAAATTTTTTATGGCAAATAAGATAATATAGCAGGCATTGTTCATCTTTGGTTATATGGTTCAGAATGTCTTGGTATACTTCCATTCTCTTGAGTTGTTTATTCTACTTTGTTATGTTTGACATTATTGTGTATAAAGCTAAGCTCAACTATTTCAAAGAAAGAGACATTATGATAGCTACTGTTAACATCCAATTGTCTTGTGAAGTGCTGTGTTTCTCACATTGTTCTGTTCTGATCTGCTTAGATCTGTCCTCTTTTGTTTTATTCTCTTTAAAATAAAAAAAAGAAAACATCTCTCCTAAGTTTCTGTGATGTAATAAAACACACAACTTTAACTCACACTAATTCTTGGAACTATAATAGCCTGTCTTTATCTTTCTCCTATTTCAACTGAAATGGTATTATTGAAGTAGCTATTTGCATATTTTAATATCTGCAAATAATGCTCAGAAGTGGAAATTATGAAGAAACTGCTCATTTTGCTAATGGCATATCCTGATAAACCAAATACATCTGTATCAATTATGCATATGTATACTTATGACAATATCATATGTATTTTATCTCATCATAATAAGTTTAAAATTATATCTTTCCAGACATTTGAAAGTTTTTGCTGGGTTGGTTTAGGTTACTCTTGTTCATCTAATTAAACAAATCAGTCATGATTTTGAAACCCTGAAGCACTGTATTGTTCCTTGCCCTACTGCCTTACGCTGCGCCATTGCTCCAGGGCACATGCAGGGCACACGGCCCTCCTTCAGGACTGGTGTGTAACACTCACTGCCCACAGCTTTGGAAATGCCGCACCCCGCATCTGTCAATGTTTCCTTGGGTTTATTCATCATTTTCTTCAATTGATTCTATTTTCTTAAGAAACAGCCAGAACTTTTCCTACCCTATTTTCTCAAAATGTTTTCTCAACTCCATATATGTTTTAGAGAATTTACTCCATTTGAGACTCTACATTTATTAGAGATCTTTCTTTGTTAATGTGTGTATTCTGCTGTTCCTCGTAAAGAAAAACCTGAATCAAAATAGTTAATAAATGATATTAAGCACCATGTAATTATAAATATATTTTGAATTTTGAACAATCATATGTTTTGCTAAATCAGGAATCATTGCAATAAAATGTAACAAACAAATTATCTCCTTAACATATCTAGAAACAGTCTTTTGGTATTACAACACAATACTTACAGTTTATTGATAGTTTGGAGCACACTAAAGTAGAAAATATTGAAGCACTTCCCAAAGACTAATCAAATTTAAAAACATTTTTAATTATTTTTCCTAAGCACTTCTTATTACAACAAAGACTGCTTACAAAATTAAAAACACAAATTATGCAAAGTTTCTTAAGAAAAGATTTGTGTGCTGCAAAGAAAATTGATGAACTGCATTGCTGTGAAGAAAATAAGGAACTGTACAATTGCATCTATCCATACTACCAGTTATTCATTCACATTAGTGTAGCAACTACATGCTAATTGAATTTGTTTAATTATATATTACTGCATAGCAAGTTTTCTGGTCTGTGTGACTCACTGTTGTATTTCCATACATACACACAGCATGCATTAACTAGGAGATCAACTCCTTGGCTTTCTTCACTATCCACTCATGGTAGCTATAATGCATTTGACAGATTGTTAGATCATATTTATATGAGTAGGTGTTATAAAGACCTCTATAAATTAATCTCTCCAAGATAAAATGAAACAATGAGCACAGAGGTGAATTTTCTTAAACGTTGACTTCTTAAATCATTGCACATGTGCCATCTACTTATGTAAATTTGGTCTAAAGAACCGCTACTTTCTTCCCATCAGTGTTCAGCTGTAATCTCAGTGTAGAGTGGAGATGCTGGGAAATTTGACATTATACAGAGTCAGACTCTTAAAAATCAATGAAATCTGTACTTTTAGAAATACCATTTTATCTTTTGCTTGCTGGAGGGATCAGTATTAGACCCTAGAACATGTATTAATGCATGTCACACAGGTCTTCACCTAAAACTGTTTCCCATGACCTTGCACTGTTTCTCAGATTATTTATTGCATTTTAACCTTTACTTTAGCATATTTGTCACTTAACCTATTTTATTCAGATTCAATGATAAAAGATAAACTCTTTCTATTGATGATTGAGTGGCAAAGTTACAGTGAAAGACAAGTCATGAGTAAGTACCACAAGTGAAACTATGGAAGTATGAATGTGACAGATAGTCAAGGATATAATTAGACATCATGAATCACATTACCAGCAGGTTGGTCTATTAGTGGTGATTTAAAGATAAAGTCAATGTAGGACACCAGCATTCCAAGACCACCAATAGCCACAAAAATACCAAGAATGTAGAGTCTGAAAGATTATCTGTCCTTACTAGCTATTAAAGCTGTTATATATATTAGATGTAAAAATGAAACCTTCTGTAAAGTCAGGCAAAAAATAAAGATGTGTTCTAATGTCAGTGTTCCTCATGGAAACCATAGGGCTTCAGAAGAAAAAATTAAAAGTGTATTCCTTAAAAAAAAAGTAAAAAAGTATATTCCTACAGTTGTATTTCAAGGAAACAAAACCCCAGAGCTCCCAGACAATATTATTTATCTCAGCAAAAAGAAAAAATAAACTCACTATCAACAGGCTATTTTGAAAATGATATCTGTTAAACACATCTTGTATTTCTTCTGTTCCTGTGCCTGACTTGTGGATTTGTAAGAAATTGTAGGTTTATATGTAACTTGAGGTGTGTCATGCTTCATTCTAGAGCAGTTATAGAGCTCAGGACAGGGCTTCAGTGGTGTAGGAATTCAATGAGTATAATTGCAAGAAGAGTTAAATTTCTGAATTATAAGCATATAATGTTAAAGATGAAAAGTGAACAAAAATATGATTTTACTACCTCACTATGCCTCCACTGATGGTATTTGAATATTATAAAGTGGTAAGCTCTTATGGGAAGGTTGTAGAGTTGGTAAAAATAAGAGACTTAATAGAAGAAACTGATCCTGCTTGTTAGGAGAAAGAAAACTGAGATTTCATAGAGAACACAATGCCACTTAAGCTAGACTTTGAAATATAAAATGAGGTCTCATATGTATGGAAACTGTGACAATGTGTATTTCAAGAAAGAATGCTACAAAGCCGCAAAGCTCAGGTATAGCTGGGGCTACAAAATATGTTTGCTGGTTTTCATTTAGCTTAATTGGACTGAAGTCTTTCTCACATTTTTCTTCCTTTCATTTTTTTCTTCCTTTTTTTCTTTTTGTATCATTTGTATATAAATTTTATCTTGGATGACATGGAAAAAATAGATAAACTAAGATATTTGGATTAACAATCCTAGTGGAAAAAATGTCAATTTTAATTTTAAAATTATGTTACTCCCTTACAGTGCACAGCAGGGCCTGACATGAACAAATAGTCTATAAATGAATCAAGCTCAGAGGTACAAAATACTTGATATAGAAAATATTGTATTTTCCATAAGATTATAATCATCATATTGGTTAGAAGCACTAGAAATTCAAACCATTAAGTATATATAAATATAGAGACCAAACATAGCAAACAATTTTATCATATGAATGAGGATGCAGACCGCAAAAATAACATCAAGGCTAGAGCAGCTGAGAAGACTTGAGTAAGATTCTCTGAGTAAGACTCTCTGGTGAGCTCTATCAAAAGGCACTACCCAGCATCAAACTTCAGCAGAAGAGCTGAGGAAATGGAAAAATTTATACTGCCTGCTTTCAAGACAACAAAATGAAAAGAAGCATTAGAAACATGAGGAAAAACAGTGCTCCAGGTCACCTCTCCCCCAACTCGAAGCTAACCGGCATGAAAAGAGAGATGCCTCTTGCTTAGAGGAAGATAGAACTAAATCCAGGCTTTAGACCTGAAACTCCATGCTAGGCCCACTACAGTGAGTGCTGGAAAAAGCTTCAGGTTCCTTACTGCCAATAACAGTAACACAGACTGAGTCTCTGGAACTGAGTTAGGCCACTTGGCAAAGGGACATCTTCCACCACCACACCTCCAACCTCAGCAGCACGGTGCAGAGCAAGAGTGCATTCTTTTGGGTCCTGGCCAAGAAAGATAGCACAGGGCTCATCTCACAGCCCCATGAAAGGTCTGAAGTGGTGGGAATCCATCACCCATGGGAAACTAATGGCATAACATGCAGGCAGAGAGACCTTTTCTACAGTGACATGGACATATGTTGAGGCTGTAACACCCCCAGCTGTGGAGTGGGTCTCAGGGTTTCCCTGGGACTGATCTGATTCTTGCATCTGTGAGACTCAGTCATGGCAGGGTAGCATCAACCAAGGAACTGTAGCATGGCACAAGACCACAATCCCTGAAGGTATGACAGGATAGTAAGGACAGGGCTGATCTAGAACTTGGTTCTGGGCAAGTGAAACAGAAGACTGAACAGACCCTTACTGAACCCAGAACACCTCCAGAGCCAGGACAACACATGGTTCTAGTCTAGTCTATCTAATATCTATCTCAGTTAGCATTATCTGTGGCTAATTGCAGAAAAAATAAGTCACACACACACATCAGCAATAGACAGCCTGTAAGGATGGGACTTCATCCTAACTCAGGGTTGAGCTGGTCTTGCTGGATGAGCTTAGATTGATGGTTTTAGTGGCCACAAATGTGAAATAGGAGCCTGGGGCTTGTCTACTCAGAGTGTAAAGATTGTGCTTGATTGATTGTGCATGTGTCTCACAGAGTGGACATGATTGATCCTGCAGTATCTGATTACAAACCAGTAACTATGGAGATGGTGTTTGAGATTACCTTGTTTCCAGGGGAAGGCTTACAAGAATAAGCCTTATAAGAATGAACTATTCTCTCTAAGTATTCTCCTCTTTCTTTCTGAACAATACATGAACAGAACACTTAGGACGAATCCTTGATTGCAGTGCCCTTTAGTACTAAAACAGTAACAACAGAACTACTGACTTCTACCAAATCTGGCCCTCCACACCATCTAATGTTAAAATTGTGGAAGTTCCTATGGATTAAAAGTAGAAATAGCTCTAGTTTTTATTCCCAGGGAAGATGGAGGATTGATAAGTAGCAAGGTAAGGAGCCTCTCTGAGAGAAACAGCTCAGATGCTAGAATTTAACACCATGGAGAAGACCAGATGAAAGGAGAGGGATTTTCATGACCCAGGAAGAAACTAAGGAAAAGTAAAAATAAAAAAAAAAAAGAAAAATGTTGGCAGAAGGCTGGAGCCACACACATTCTCACAAGAGCTGGTCCCTCACTGTGATAGGAGCCCTGGAGTCCAAAGACCCATGGTTGTGCTGAAGTTGGGGGTTGGTGATCCTGATGACCTTGGCAAGAGGACATGTCACAACAGAGAATGGAGCTGGCATGGGGATCTGCACTAGCCCGCGATGAGTGCTCAGCATTTGGTCCTCCCACTGGAGGGAGTGACCTGCTGGTGACATACTGGAATTGACAGGATGGGCCTGAACCTGGAACCATAGCAGCTTCATTTGGTTGTTCCTGGAGCAGAGCAGATTGGTGGAAACTGCTTGGACTGTGTCCTACGCATGGGTAGGACCCAATAGCCAGGGACGAAGTTGCCCTGGAAACTGCCAAGAACCAGTTCTGTCCACATGGCACGAACTAACATGATGAAAATTCCCACCAGTTGACTGACTCAGAGGGGTGGGACCAGCCTGCACTGATCCTGTTTGTACCTCAGTGATCAACAGCAAACTGGAGAGGGTAGCAATCCTTAGCCAGCACACTTCAGAGTAACCATAACCAATACAGAAAGGGCCTGAGATCTCCACTGTACACTTGTCTGGAAGAAACTGGAAACATGACAAGAGAAAGAAACAGAAAAAGTCTCCAGCCACCAACCCAGAGAATATGGGTCCAGGAGAGTTAAACACAGAAGAAATTGAGGGCAGCAAATATGCAATATCGGACATGGCATCAGCTGACATAAAGAAATATCTTTGTGGCATTATAGAAGAACTCAAAACAGAAATACTAATACAAGTAAAGCAAGATATAAGAAAACTAATAAAAGAAATGCTAAGCACCCTTCAAGAAGACACAGATGGAAGAATGGAGGAATCAGAAAAAAGGAGGGAAACCTTCAATGAAGAATGTAAAAAAAAAAATCTAGAATATGTTAAACAGATTCAAAGAGACTACCAGGAAATTAAAACCTCCGTTGAGAGCTGGCAAAACTGCTTGAAAGATACTAAAGATAGACTATCAAAACTTGAAGACAGGTTTGCAATGTGTGATTATGAAAAGAAAGATCTCTTGAAAATAACAAGGAAACAGGAAGTAACAATACAAAGGCTAGAAGACAACAGCAGTTTCTATAACTTAAGAATAAAAAAATGTTATGAAGTTTTTATGCTTTGACTTTGTAACTTTAATGACTATTGTTAACAATATGTAATGTATCAACTAGCAATTTTATGATGTCAATTTTTTTGAACTCTGTATTCCACTTTTCTTCTTTTTTTTCTATTTTGTCTTTTTAAAATTTTCTTTTCTTTCTCTCTTAAAATAAAATAATTTTTAAAAAATGTTAGTGAAGAAACAGGGTAAACACAAATGAAATACAAAGGCTATACACAGAAATAATTAAGGAAAACTTATCAAGCATAGGAAAAGGAAATGTTGTTCAGATATATAAGGCATACAGAACTCCAGCCAACTACAACCAAAACAGAGCTACACCAAACATATAATAATCAAGATTCCAGAAATTCATCACAAGAACAGAATATTAAAAGCTGTCAGAGAAAAGAAACAGATCACCTATAAGGGAAAACCCATCAAAATAATGACAGATATCTCAACACAAACCATCAAATCAAGAAGAGCTTGGAGCAAGGTATTCCAAGCCCTGAAAGAAAATAACCTCCAGCCCAGATTTATGTCCCCTGCAAAACTATCTCTCAAAATCAATTGAGAAACAAGATACTTCCATGACAAAGAGGAATTGGGTGAGTTCGTGACCACCAATCCAACCCTACAAAAAGTATTGAAGGACATTCTAGAAATTGAGAAAAAAAAACAAACAAACAAAAACAGGGTTTCAGGAATAATGGCAGAGAGCCCTCAATGAATGGGGCAGACAGTAAAATGAAGGGAAAAAGTAGACAACCAATGGCAGAAAAATAGTATAGGAGTTAGGGATTTAGCTCAGTGGCTTAAGTGCCTTCCTGGCAAGCACAAGGTTGTGAGTTCAATCCCCAGTACCAAAAAAAAAAAAAAAAATGCATAGCACAGATGAGGCAGAGAAGGAGTTTGTGGGACCCAAAATGTACAATGAACCCTGTAAAAGGCTATAATCTCTAACATAGATGGCCTTGATACACTAACAAAAAGAAACACAGGCAGAATAGATCAGGAGACAGGGTCCATTGAGATGCTCTGTATAGAATATATAATCAACCTGAAAGAGGGTTTATAGACTGAAAGTAAAAGATAAGGAAATAATCTCTATGTGACATACAACCAGAGAGAAATAGGGGCAGCTTCTCCAGCAGCTGCAGATAGGTTGGAAAGACATGACACTTTTGTGCATTGGAGAAATACTCAGCTATAATGAAGGAAAACCTTGAGGTTTTTGTAGGTAAAGGAATACAACTTAAGATCAAGCTCAGAAGTAAAAAGATTCAGAGCCACTTAGGTAAATTGCCCCCTAATCTAAAAACTAAAGGAGTTTGTGGGACCCAAAATGTACTATGTACCCTGTAAAAGTGAAAGGGGTGGAATTGTCTAAAAAATAAAGGCAGAGGACATTGTTAATAGTGTATCAGGATTTAAAATCCACATTGTTCTCATCACTCTGTTTAGTTTGATTATACTCTTTCCCAGACTGTCTACTTGTACTAGATTTGAGGGCAGATAGTTAATTCCAAAAATAGCAGGATATACTATGGTAACCATCCTTAATTTCCTATTAACTTAATCTGAATCCCTGTATTACTTACACTGACTTATTATGACTTTCTTATTTGAATCTGGCTTGTTAGATTGCTGTCTTGTCTTGACTGATTTTATTTGAATCTGTTATGTTTGATAGTATCAAGTCTGAGAGTAGGCAACTACTCTGAAGTAGACAATATTCACTAGGATACCCATTCTGGTTTGACTATTATGTGCTTTTGAAGTCCTATAATGTCTCCAGTGTTTTGCTGTTATTGATATTGTTCTATGTTGCTATGTTCAAGTTTAATATGCCTGGTGATATAGATAATTCTATTGAAGATAACAAGAGACATCATAGTAATCATTGTAGATCACCTTGCATTGTAATTTTAATCTTGTGTTATGTCCATGCTTTTGTTTGAATGACCTCATTTTGTTTTCTTTCTCCTTTGGTTTTGTTCTTTTCAAAAAAAAACAAGTAGAAACAAACTGCCTGCTCATAATTTCTGAAAAGACAAGCACAAAGAAAGCCAGATTAGGAATCACAACCACTATGGAAATCATTGTAAAGATTCCTCAGTAAAATAAAACTAGAAATTTATTTGAACCAGTTGTTTCAGCTAGTGTCAGGATGTCCCCCATTAACTTATGTGGTCATATTTGGAACTTTTTACGGGTAGCTGATCTAGAGTGTGTGATCCTGGAATTAAGGATGTAATGCTGGGATTGGTTCATGATTTGATGTTAAGATTAAAGTTTTCCTACATTGGATGTGAGAGATTACCCATTGTAGGGGGTTGGTATCTTAAACAGAATATAAGGGACAGAAAAACAGATGTTGTGGCCACCACTTGGAACTTATTATTTTCTGCTTTGTTACTTTGTTGCTCTGCTGTCTTCCACACTATGAACTGGTTTTTTTGTTTGTTTATTTGTTTGGTTTTTTTTCTGTTCTGTGATGCTCTTTTGCAGTACCACCCTGCCTTGGAGACAGAAAACTATGAACTAAAATCTACAAACAAAATAAACAATTCTTCCTGCAACTTTGAGTGCTGGGGATTTTGTCTCAGTTACAAGAAAAAGTAACTAAGACACTAGCTAGTCATCTTCTGAATATCATCTCAAAGCATTTAAATACATCATATTACAGTGATATGTGGATACCTATGTTTATAGAAGCATAACTCGTAGCAGTTAAATCTTCTAAATTGGCTATGTGTCCATCAACAGATGAATGAATAAAATGTTGTATTTATGCACAAGAACTAATATTCTGCCATAAAGAAGAATAAACTTGAGCCAGGGATATCACTCAGTGTCACAGTGCCTACCTGCCAAGTGTGGAGTCATAAGGTTAATCCCCAGTCCAAAAAAAAAAAAAAAAAAACCTTGAATCAGATGTGGGAATTTAGAGAAAAATATGGAATTATTGAAATGACAGAAGCAATATTTTAATAATTAAAAAAATCTTGAGCTGAAAATACACTCTGAAATTTTAAAAAATATAATAGAAGTCATCAATATAAAGATTGATCAAAGGGAAGAAAGAAATCAAAAAGCTCCTATATATGCTATTGGAAAACAAATGAAAGTGAAAAGAGAAAAACAAAATACAAAAAAAAAAAAAAGTCTACAAAACCCTGTAACAATATTGTAAATATCCGGGTTATCTGTGTTGAGGAAATACCTGAGAGGCAAGTGTGGGGTGCATATTAAAATCCCAGTACTCTAGGTGGTTCATGTTTAAAGATTGCAAGTTTGATCTAAGACTGTGCAAATTACAAAGAAGCTGTTTCAAAATAAAATAATAACATTAAAGGAGTTTGAATATAACTCAATGCAAAGGTCTTTGATTCATTCACAATATTTAGAAAAAGACTTCAAATTCAGATGGCACACATTTGAGCACAGGAAGTAACATGTCACTAGTTACATTTGATATAACGACATACTACTGAAGCCATCCTATAATTACATTTTATAATTAAATTCTCAAGGTGATTTATCTCACAGCCCAGGAGAGCATAACATGAGATTTTTGAGTTTAAAAACTTTTAATTGAGACTATTACTTTGGAAAGTCACACATTGCAAATAAAAGCAGGATAAAGAGTTTTCCAGGCCACACGCAAAAAAAGAAGTTTATAATATATATCTTTATGAGATCTGTCTTTAAAACAAAAAATACTGAAGAAAATTCTTCAAACTGAAAGACAGGGACATTAATAAATAAAGCAAAGTATGAAAGTAGCAAAGTATAAAATCACTGGCAAAAAAAAATGATATCAACTGATTCAGAATCTCTAACACAAATGTATGACACAGAAATGATTCATAATGTAGTATGAAAATTTAACAACTGGACTGAAAAGTATGATTGAGATAGCATGGAATGATATAAAATAGGATATTAAAATTAAAATATTGGAAAGAATGAAAAGGAACTGGAGATTTTTCTTATAAGTATATTGTCTTTAATTTAGTTGTATCTATTCTTATATTTATGATAATTTTAATTTTCTATTATTTCAAAATAACTTATTTTAATTAAATGATGTTCTTGTAAGTTTTATGGCAACTACACAGCAAATATCTACAACAGATAAACCAATAATAATAAACAAAGAATCAAACCTGTAATACACTTAAAGCACCAAAGTAAATTATGACAGGAAGAAAGACACTAACTCAAAGTAGCATAAACAAGTTTCATAACAGTTGGAATAAATTATCATCTTTGCATACTGCCCTGATTGTAAGTTGATTAAATTATCCAATGAAGACATGCACATAATTACACACCGATGTGCTATTTCATGCTGCCTATAACAACTCAGCTCACCTCTGAGGATAAATAAGAGTGAAAGTGAAGGAATATAATATGACATTCTATGCAAATGCCCTCAAAATAAATCAGGACCATCCACAAGAACATGAGGTACAGTAGTTATTAAAAATAATGTGTAAAAAGAGACAAAAATATCATTATATAACGATAAAGGAGTCAATTCTGCAAAAGCCAATAACAATTTTAAATATGTATGTACTCAATAATGGAGCACCTAAATATACACAACAGGATGAATACACCTAAAAGCAAAAGTAGATTGCAATTACAAAATCAGACAGTGATTTAAATCCTCATTTTCATCAATAGATAAATTATTTAGCTCTACTTTTTCCTAACAAAGAAACAGTGAGTAAAATAGCACCCTAGACCAAATGAATCTAATAGACATCTACAAAACATTCTATCCAACAGCTCCAGTATACAGAACTTTCTCAGCAATGCGTGGACCATTTTTCAGGACAGTTCAAATGGTAGGTAAACAAAACAAGATTCAATAAAAACTTGAAACAGTTGAAAACATGCCATGTTTCATTTCTGATCACAATTCAATAAAGCTAGAAATTAATGAGATGAAATTTACAGAAACTGTACAAATACATCAATATTAAATAACTGGATTTTGAGTAACCAGTGAGTCAATAAAGACCTCAAGAAGAAATTTTTAACCTTTCTTGAGTCAAATAAAAATGGAGATAAAACATACTGAATCATTGGATATATAAACTACAGAGTAAAAATTTAACTATATAACAACTAATGCCCATGTCAAAAAAGTAGAAATAGGGATACACTCATAGGCATAAGCGCCTGCCTGATAGACTCAAGGTCCTGAGTTTGATTCCCCATAAAAAACAAACAAACAAACAAACAAACAAACAAACGGGTTCCAGGGATATAGCTCAGCGGTACAATGCCTGCCTGGCGGTGCTGAGCTCGATTTCTGGTACCAAAAAAAAGGAGCCATAAATCATTGACATATCACTGCATCTTAAAGAACTGATAAAATAAGTGCAAATGCATGCAAAACTATAAGAAATAAAATAATAAAATCAGAGTATAAATGATACAGTGAAGACCAAAGTATAGGAAAAATCAATGAAACAATTAGCTGCATCCTAAAAAAGATGAATGAAAGAAGCAAACCCTTATCCCCATTATGACAATGGTAGCAAATTCATATAAATAAAATCAAACATGAAAAATAGAAAGTATCCACCGACATAACAGAAATAGAAAAAATCATTAAGAGATCATTGAGAACAATTAAAGCCAAAATGTTGATAATCTAGAAAAATGGACAAATTCTGAAACACAAACATCACGTGATACACTGTTCAGTGCTTTTTTCCCCCCTGAAAGTCATAAAAAACATAATCAATAACAAGTAATACACTGACTAAAAAATGAAAAGGAGCAAATTAAAGAACAGGCAAGGACCACGTGACTTCACTGCTGAATTCTGCAAAACATTTAAAATATACTAATTCCAGTTCTGTTGAAGTTTCAAAAAAAAAAAAAAAGAATTACTCTCAAACAGATTTTGTGAAATCAACATAACCTTGACACTAATACCAGAAAATATTAGCACACATGCACAAAAAGCATGTATAAAACTATGACGAAGGTAGATGTAAATTTCTTGAGAAAATTCTAGCAAACGCATTCAGGAGTGCATTCAAAGTATTGTTCACTATGATTAATCAGGATTCATTTCAAGGGTAAAATTTTTAATATGTACAAATAAACATAATACTTCATTTCAACAGTGTTAATGAAAAAAATTATTTCTCATGAAGATCTAGAACAAACAAGGATTTCCACTTTCATTGTATTTGTTTGTTTTAATATGGGGATAGAAGATTTAACCCAAGCAATCATGCAAAAAACAAAACAAAACAAAAACATTCAAATTGAAAAGAGGAACTCAAAGATTGTTTTCAGATGACATCATCTCATATATAAAAAACCCCCAAACTCTGGTAAAAAATTGGAATTAATAAATTTAAATATCTTGTAGCATACAGTATCAGTTAAAAATTAGTAGTGTTGTTATATTCCATTACTAAATTATCTGGAAGAGAAATCAAACAAGCAGTCCTATTTACAACAGCTCAAAAGTAATACCAAGGAATGATTTAACCAGAGAAGTAAAAAAATCTGTATGATGGAGATTATAACATATTTATGCAAGAAATTAATGAGGAAACAAAAAGTATAAAGAAGTTATTTGACTAAATAAATCAACATTATTGAAATTTTTATTCTACCTAAAGCAACTTGCAGATTCAATACAATCCCAAACTATTAACTGTCTTCGAAGAAGTAGAAAAAGTTAATTTTTACATTTAAATGGTCCAAAAAAATGGTCCAAAAAATTAGCAGTCATTTTCAGCAGAAAGTACAAAGCAGAAGGCATTACACTACTAGATTTCAAAATACACTACACAATAATCAAAACATTTTTTAACATAAGAATAGCCTCCCCATTAATGGAACAGAAAAGACTGAAATAAATATCGGACCACCAACGAACCGTTTACAAAGTTGCTAAGAAGGTACACTAGGTAAGGGGCAGTATTGCAATAAATAATGTTAGGAAAGTTGTATATCCAAATGTACAAGACTGAATCTAGACTTCTATTTATACCTACTTACAAATACCAAATCAAAATATATTGAGGGTTTAAATGTAAAACTAGAAACTCTGAAGTACTGGAAAATAACACAGGGGAGATACTTTAGGACACAGAACTTTTTGACGAGATTCAAAAGTACAAGAAGCAAAAGTAAAACAGAAAATAGGATTACAAAAAAATTAAAAATGTGTCTGCACCACACAGAAAACAGTCAATGCTTTAAAGAGACATCCTACAGTTTTGGAGAAAATATTTGCAATATATACATCTGAGAAGTGGCCAATATCCAGAAAATACAAGAAAATTCAAAACCTTTGTAGCATTTGAGAAAAACTGAGGAAAAGGTCTAAACAGATATGTCTCAAAGATATAAAAATGGCCAACAGATGGTATACAAAAAAGCTCAACATCTATAATTACTAGTGAAATTCAATCCCAAGCCATAATGAAGTTACACCGAATGACAATCAGAATTGTTATTGTAAGCATATATATATCTGTTGAGAATCTGATAAAAAGTGAGCACTTACATACTGTTTGTGGGAATGTAAATTAATGCAGCCAATATGAAAAAGGCTTGGAGGTACCTAAAAAAAAGAGCAGCAAAAACTGAACCACTATTTGACTCAGTAACCTCACTATTGGGTATAGATTGAAAAGAAATGGAACGAGAATGCCGGACAGACATGTGCCCGCTTCGGTTCATTGCAGCACTGTTTATCAGAACTAAGAAATGGAAACCACCTAAGCATCATCAGCTGGAAAGTTGATACAGATATTCCCTTATGTATAAAGTTCATAAAAGAGTAATTAATATTCAGCTAGAAAAACCATGAAATCCTGTTATTTTCAAAAACAAGGACGGCACAGAAAGAAGAGACATCTGCTTCATATATGGAAACCAAAAACAAACAAAACGTGGTAATTGTCCAGGCACAGGAACAGTGAAGAACGGGGAGAGAGACGAGGTGAGTGTCATGAATACATGCTAAAAGTATAATCAGTAAGAGTGAGAGTCTCTGGAGTGCTGTGGTATAGTACAGTGACTACTACAAGCATACAATTCAAAAAGCTAGAAGAAAAGATTTTGTAATTTCTCACTCTAAGGAACTGAGTAATTAAATGTGTTTTAGCCCAATTTAAAAATTATGCCACGTACACATATACTGAATATTACAGCATGCCCAATGAATAAGTTAAATTTTTATATTTTTCCATCAGTTAGAAATAACATAATTTCACTAAAAAAAAAATCTAAAAATGTTTACAGTAACTAAATAAACTCAAGGTATTGTGATTTAGATCTGAAATAATGTACCACCAAAAGGCCCATAAACTCAGTGGTGGGACTGTG
Source organism: Hydrochoerus hydrochaeris (assembly GCA_004027455.1). Lineage (NCBI taxonomy): Eukaryota > Metazoa > Chordata > Mammalia > Rodentia > Hydrochaeridae > Hydrochoerus > Hydrochoerus hydrochaeris. Next base: position 31,794 of record PVLA01007339.1, on the reverse strand, counting down.
GAAGATGATCGGACTGTGGGTGCTCTGCAGCCTTTCTGCTGCTAAGAGGTGGATCCTGTTCCCAGGTGGGTCCCCAGGGTGTGACCTGGAAGAGCAGAGCTTCCTCTTGGCTCCTCCCTTCCATCTCTGCTTCCTGCCACCATGATGTGGTCAGCCTTTTCTCTTATACACCCTTCTACCAAGCTGCTTCTTCCTGAAGCTACATGGTTATGCAAGGGCTGAGATTCCTGAATTTATGAGTCAAAAAAAAAAAACACCTGTTCTTTTAAGTATGGGCAATAGGTATTAGGGCTCAGTGATAAGAAAACTAAGACACAAAGCATAATAAAAAACGTTAAAATAACGAATATACATATTTAATTTCAAAATTACTAAGTGCTCCACTTGGTTTTTATGTTTTAATATAAAATAATAATGAAGCTATATTTTATGAAGAAATAAGCATACTGGAATTATAGAAATAAGCATGCTCTTATTTATTTTTAAATGAAAAACAAAAGAATAAACACGATGATACAGAGTTTCAAAATCAAACTGATAGCCCAGGAAGCAGGAGCGTGGGAAGATGGGCATGAAGGGCTTGGGCCTGGCCTGCTTTGATGAGGGCGTGACGCGATCTCAGGACCCACGTGAGGAGCAAACGGCATCCACCGGACACGGCTTGACCGAACAGGCGAGGCGTGGATCAGGTGTTCGCAGGTGACGGGGGAAGTTGTGGAAATGGACGGGTGACACAGTGCACAGCAGATAGACAAGCGATGAGCTCAGGAAGGAGTGACCAGTGTGCAGCCAAATGTCCTTGCTGCCTCTGTATTTATATCTTGAAAACAGCATCTGAAAGGCAGTTCTATTTTTAAAAACTCATAAGAAATGACTTGTGACGCTTACAGACACTCATCTATATTTGATAATTTCAGCATGTGTTTTATCATTTTCTCTTTCTTTTAAAAGTATTTTATGATGCAGCATGGTGCATACTTCCTTAGTGGTATTAATGGCAATGTAAATACACAATTTTGAAATAAGAAGTTTGTAGGAGGTAAAGAAGATGGGATAATTCCATGTCAGATATTTTAACATTTTTCTCCCCTTAGTAACCTGAATTTTTAACATGAATTTTATTCCTAAAAGTACTTATTGGCCATGGTTTGGGGAGGTAACTTGTAGTTGCCATTTAGATTCACACACCCTTTTGCTGTGGTTCTGTGACCAGGGAGGCTGAAACCTTCCAGTCTCTGGTTTCTAATGAAATTCTGCCAAAATCCAGTTCCCACAGAAATCAGATTGTTAGGGTGTGTTTTCACTGTCACCTCTTTGCTGGAGTATCACGGGTGGAGTACTTCTCCACACCAAGACCAAGACTGCAGGAAGCCAAACTGTGCTGTGTAATTCTCACTGTCGGTGAAGTAACAGTTTTCTGTCTCCTTCCTTCCTTCTTTCCTTCCTTCCTTCCTTCCTTCCTTCCTTCCTTCCTTCCTTCTTTCTTTCTTTCTTTCTTTCTTTCTTTCTTTCTTTCTTTCTTTCTTTCTTTCTTTCTTTCTTTCTTTCTTTCTTTTTCCTCTCTCTCTTCCCCCCTCTCTTTCTGACGCTCTCCCTCTCTCTCTTTCTTCTTTTTTCGTGTGTGTGTGTGTGTGTGTGTGTGTGTGTGTGTCCCAAAGATGGTAATGGCTGCTGCTGCAGTACTTTTTGTAAAAACAAAAGAAGCAGAATCATTCCTTAGTTCATACATTTTAAGAATGTTATGCTGTACTTGTCTCATAGTAGAATTCACCCTTCTGATGAACAGAGTCATGTGAATGTAGAGGGAGGCACAGAAATGTATAATTCCAGCAAACTCATGGCACAAAAGAATTCCATCATGACCCCAAGTTTTTTGACTAGGTCTTTGTAATCAAATGCTATTTTCCATTTTGAGTCTTGGTGATAACTGAACTGTGTATAAAAGACTGTCTATCTTTTGTCTTTTCACCAAAGTGGATTCACAGGATATGCTCTTTGGAGTCTGTCTTCATGCATTTTGTCAACTGCTTCAGATATTCATTCACATATCTGTTAATTCATTTTTATTGTTGTGTACCATACATGAGTTATCTGTGTTCTTGACAACTGAAGGACATGTGGGTTAATTCCAATTTTCAGGAATTGAGAGAAATCACTTATTTGCTACACTTAGGCAGTCTTTTGAGGATTTAAAACTTTATTTCACTTTGGTAAGTATTTCAAATCGAACTACAGATTGTACATGGTGCATATAACAATGTAAACACTGAAAACACTTGCTACAAAAATTTCATTTTATCATACATTATATTGGATATATAGAGGTATCATATTTGGGTTTAGTATACAAGTCCTGATAGCTAGTGATAATTATCACTCCTATCATGTTCTTTCAGCCAGTGATATATCTTTTTCAGTGAAGGGTCTATTCAACTATATGTACACATATTTCTGTATCTTATACATATCCACAAGTGTTTCTGCATTCTTATGCATGTGATAAACATTGTATGCATACTGTACAAGTTAGGTATGTTTATGCAATTACATATAGCTTATATAGTACCATGTATACATGAAATAGTATTTTATTATTGATATTTTATTCAATTTTATGTCCATTATATTTTTAAAATATATCTTTCAAATTTTTTTAAATTTTGTTACATTCATGTTTATCACATCTGTTTTGTGTTTCATATTTCATTGTATTATTCAGAGTTTCATGTTTTATAACTCCTATTTTTAATTTTGTCATTTATTTTGAGTGGAAGTTTTTAACATTGGGATTTTTGAATTTGAGAGTTCTAATATTGATAGCTTTCAATAATGAAGAAATTCAAGAAGAAATATTTTTTCAGCACATTTTCAAAAAAGAATAATTTTAATAGAATAATCTTAATATCTTTATAGAATTTCAATCTACCATGTAAACAGAGGTTTATTTCTAGTATGTGTTTAGCTTTACTTTTTAATGGATTTTGTATTTTATGAGTACACTCTTGTTCTGTATCATTTATAATGTGTTAAAACTGTAATATGGAACCTCCAAGAATTTCCATGCTAGCACATCATTTCATATATTCAGCTTGGTTTTCTTAAAGAATTCTTTCAGCTTCTCATTTAAAAAAAAATCTTTGAGAATTTCAAAATGGCTTACATTTAATGTATATACACACTGGAGAAGAAATTTAACTTTCACATCACTAATATTCCAATTAATGGCCAACACTTAACTGACCTTTGTCTACAGGTTTTTTTCTTTTAATTTTCAAAGTATACATTTTATAAATTTTTAGTGAAATGATTGTTAGAATTTTAATTTAATAATTGTATAAGTACTATGAATATTTTATGCCTGCTCATAAATTTTATGCAGCATTAAGTGACAATTATTTTATATAACAATTCTTTTTATGTACTGATTATGTTTATGTACCAGTTTTTTTGTCTTATCTATTAAAAGCTAATTGTGAGCTCTAGTATTTGTAAGTTACTTTGAAATACCTATATAACTAATTATTCCATTTTACAAAAATAGTATTTTTACTTCTACTTTTATAGTTATGTATTTTATTTCTTTTCCTTTTATTGTCATATCTGGGCAGGCCAATACCACTATCAAAGATTATCAAAAATTTGAGAATAGAATATATATCTTTCCTTTGTAAAGATTTTAGTCAAATAAGATTATTCTTTCAATATTTAATATTTTTCTTTTTCTAGTTTCCTGAGATTTTATGAATTTTTTAAATGCACTTTTGTCATCTTTGTAAAAAATATTATTTGAATGAAATACAAGTAGATATTAATAAAGAACGTACAAAACCAAATAATTAGAAAATAACATTATTAATATATTATAGATCCCCTTTTAAAAGAATGACCAAATGTTACTTAGAGAACAAGTCATTGACAAAAAGTCTTCTCTTTTGCGAAGAAGAAGAAGGACAAAAACTCAAGTAGAATAAATGAAACAAAGTAGCATTTATTTTAAAATATTTTTGAAACAACAGAATAGATAATGTGTGATGTTATTTGAACTGATTGTGTGATGGTTTAGATCTAAAAATGTCACCCCTAAGTCTAAAGTTCAGGGGTGAGGCCTGTGTAAAGGGGGAGGTCACTGGGCACAAGACAGTAGGGTATTTGTCAACCCCGGAGCTCAGGTCTGCCTCTAACTCCTGACCACCAGAGTGCAAGTGGCTTTCCTCCCGCGTGACACTCTGTCCTGCTATTATTGGCCATGGACCTAGACCATCATGGACTGAAAATCTGAGCCAGAATAAGCCTCTCTTCTTTTAAATTGTTTCTTAATACATTAAGGACTTTCGTTTTTAAATATTAAACTAAGCTTGCATTTCTAGAATAAATTTTTTAGCTCAGTTTTCTCAAACTGTGTTTTATTTACTTGTTTAAATCAGACCCAGTTTTCTTGATCTGACTTGATGTGCAGTAAAAAGTTTAAGCCATTTTTTATATTGATATTTTCAGTAACTTTGTTCAAAGTTGTGCTAACAGATGGCACAGACAGCCTGCAGCCTCCGCTCACGGTTTTCTGTAACATTAACATCTTGTTCTAGTATTGTATTTTTATTGTAACTGACATACCATTACCGACACATTTTTATTAAGTAAGCTCCATAATGTATAGTGAGATAGGGTATAGTGGCTTTACTCTTTTGTGATGCATAATGCCATAGGCTTATATAAGTGTATTTTGCATACACTACTACAGTATCACATAAAGTATACCCTAAATTTGCAGTATGACAAAAAGACAAAACTTAGAGGTGATAATGCTCGTGAAGATATTCATATGCCAAGTGGATGTTTACATATAATAAACTTGTGTCATTATACAATGAAACATGTTTTTCAGCTGATATGGAAAAAAAGAAATTTAAAATACACCTCCCAACCTATCAGTATTTTGAATTTGACCTAACAAAATGTACGTAAAGAGTTCAAAGAAAAATCCATAAGTACACAACTAGAAAAAACTTTAAAGCAGCTTATTTGAATAAAATAGACTACTTGGTTAAATAGAGAGTTGAAGTTTCCCTTCTACCCTTTAATTATAAGAGCAGACAGCTTGCAATTTTCAAAGACTTCTTTAGAAATCAGTGGACAATTTAGTACTTAACAAACTATGCATTGAACAGGATAATAAGCAATCATGTTTTCAGCAATAATTTCCTTAATAAAGAGATTGGCATTTATACACAAATTTAATGAGAAAATGACAGTCAAGAACCAGAGAAAAGTAATTAGACTTTACTAAATACAGACTATACTAAACTAGTTACTGATTTCCACAAATTCCTTGTTAATTTAAGGTACAGACCTACTGTATTTCTTCTATTTAGGGAAACTAAATAATTTATCACCTATTCTAGGATATTTTTGATAATGAAATGAGATTCTATTAATATTCCTCTCTAACAATTAAAAAATAAAACCACTCTGGGTATTGTAGCATGTGCAACATGTTATTTATTATTATATATTAAAATATTGAATTTCTATAATTTTAGGCTTCATTTGCATCCATTTTCAATTTAAATTAAACTTTCTTATATTGAAACTAGGGTTTATTCAGTTTTTCTTAACTTTGTAGTTCCCCACTTTCTTCCAATTTAGTGTAGGTGATCAGGAAGCCACAACATACAACCATTTCCTGAAAACTATCTACACATACAATCTTCAGTCATACCGCTTACCTTACATCCTGTGTGAGCTGTGCAGAGATGCTGTAATGGTCCATGCTGTATTACAAACTGACTCGGGACTCTTGTTTGCTTGTGAAAACTACCAGTTAGAGTCATCTACAGAAGCCAGCTTAAGTAATGCCGTGGAATGCAGCACAATCCTCAGCCTAGTTCCTCTTACTGTGGCTCTCTAACTGCTTCGTGAATGCATAACAATAGTGCAAGCATAAACTGCATGAATTTAAACCAGATACTTATTTAAATAAAATGATAAATGAAAAGAAGAAAAATACATAAGAGGGTTGTGGTGATCATACATTGTATGCAGATGTTAATCATGGCATCTGTGATGTTGAAGAAAATAAATCCATGCATTTATCATGCTAGTACTAATTATGCAGATTCATTTTTTTTACTTTAATGTATTTATAATGTTAATTGGTCTCTGTATGACTGGAAATCAATCTTTAAAATCTGAAATTAACAAATCACATTCCTTAAACATTCTGTCTTCAGAAGATTAATTATATACAGATGTATTGATTTTAATGTCTACAGTAATGATAATATTATTTAGTGAAAAATAAGAGAAATAATAGCATTTAAATATTAATATTAAGTCTATATTTTTTTCAATAAAGTCAGTCTCTGAACTAAAGCAGTAAATATACTATTTTAGTACTCAAGTAAAATAAAGTTTGGCTATTTAGAGTTAAATAAAAAATAAGTAATAAACTTCCATATTGAAATCAGATTCTGGAAACATGAAAGTATGACACAAGTGTCTAGGAAAATGAAGTTGAATAAGTCGTCAATTTTCAATGATTTACTCCTTTTTAGGACTGCAAACTAAAACTGTTCATTTTTAAAAAGGTTATAATTCTGTATCTACATTTGAATATGTCTACATCTAATTCCTTTTCATAATTTATGTACTGGGTATATGTGCCCCAAACTACTCAATTCATATATCAAAATTCTAAATGTGATCTTTCTTTGTAGCTGGTGACTTTGAGTGGGAAGAATGGTTAGATTAGATCATGAGGGTAAGTGTTTAGTGATAAGATGAATACCAGCAGCAAAATAAGAAACAGGACAGACCTGAAATCCTCTCTCTCTCTCTCTCTCTCTCTCTCTCTCCTCTCTCACCTGTTTTCACACAAAGTAGGGCACTGAGAAGTATAATCAGCAACGGGACTCATTCAGAACATGCTGGCATCTTGGTCTCAGACATCACGCCTTTAGTACTATTAGAAATAAATGTTGCTTAAAGCGGCCATTATGATACATTCTGTTCTAGCAGCTCTCTTAGTTCTGTGCTGCTGTTAGAGCCTACCGAAGCCTGGATAATTTATAGCAACAGAAATGCCCTCATCCACAGTCTTGGAGCCCGAGGCTCCGAGGGCAAGATCAAGGTGCTGGCAAACGCAGCGTCTTGTGAGAATGAGTTCTCCACTTCCCAGCTGAACCCTTAAACACTGTATCTTAAGCAAAGGCACAACACTTTTCTGTACATGGTGGAAGAATGGAAGAAAGAGAAGACTGAAGGAGACGAGGAAAAAAAAGGGAAGAGCTGCGCTTACTTTTTGTAGGAAATCCACTCCTGTGGTGCCATCCCTAAGCCCGCTGCTGGAGGCCGTGCTCCGTGGCCCCAGACACCCCGCCTCAGGTCGCGCATCCTAACACTGAAAACGCACTGCTTCCGACACTTGGGGACCACACTGAAGTCCTACAGTAAGACCCCACACAGATTGGAAATCATAAAATATGATCAATTTCCACTTAAGCTATTAATGTAATACCAGTTCTCTAAATTCAGCAGTAAGAAATTCAATTTGTGAAAAATCTTAAAAGTGCACTCTGTTCCTTTATGTTGAATCAGCATAAGCTGAAGATCAATACTGAGCAGAAAATGCACAAACAGTAGTCATTATTTTCCTGGAATGTCACAATTTTAACTTACATATGCTCTTGACGATAGCACAGAATGGTAAAGAACAAATGAGAAGCAGTTTTTACAAGAAAGTTTTTAAATATATGCAATTTGAAACCATAGTTTCCTCGTTTTTCAAAGCACAATCCATTTGCCAACCCTTTTAGCCTATTCCTCCTCGGGACCCTGATCAATCAAACTAAATATTACTGGAAACAAATTAGTTTTGATACCTTGAGACATTTAATTATTTGCAAGAGTGAGTCAGAAGAAGGTGAAGTTGAGAGAAAATTTTCAAGCTGTGGAAAGATATATATGCAAAAAAGAAAAAGACATTTTAACCCTGAAAATTCAAATAATAAATAGAATACAGTTGCACAAATTAGGATGCAAATTTCTAGGAAACAATGCATGAATTAACTAAGAATATAAAACTTGGTAGTTAGTCATAGTTTCAAAGATTTAACTATGAGAAAGTCCTTTTCCAGTAATGCAGGAAATTTCAGAGATGGAGGGGAGTGTAGAGTTCATTTAGTACCGTCATTCATTTTACAGTTGAGGGAGCCGAGGTTTAGAGAGGTTAAGTGATTTGCCAAGGTCACTTGCCCGTTACTGTTACACTCAGAGAAAAAATCAAAACCTGGCTTTTTTATCTGCCCAATATTATCTTATTTATTTCATAGCTTCATTTGTCAGTAATGCTAGTAATTCAGGAATATCTAAAGGCTGTTGCAGGTTGAGAAACATTTCTCAACATTTCATTAAGATATATTGATGTTTTATCATTGTTCTTATTATAGAAAAACAAGTGGAATTTATTTTCTATTCAATTATTTTAATTAATGTTTATCAATGCAATTTTCCATTTACTTTTGAAAATGTCAATGCTCACAATTACTTTGAACAAAATTCCATTTGTTTCTTTCAGATAAAAATAAATTGTTCAAACATTATATAAGCAGTGAAAATAGTCAACACATTATATAAAGATGAGAGTACTCATTTTTCAAAAGATAGTAATTAGCAGCAAATACCTCAAAGCAATAATTGACATTTATAAACCACTTTTACTTGAAACATCTAAAAGTAATTTGCAGAAATTACTTAATTACCCTCTCAGAAGCTCCCTATGGGAGCTATTGTGTAATAATTATAATGTACTTTGTGTTAACATCTTTAATGAAAATTGTAAGGCCAGACAATCCATACAGGTTTATGCCTGTACAAAGGAAGATGGTGTCCAGGATAGGTAAACTTTGACACAGGTCACAAGTGTGATATTTCTGTTAAATGTAGTTAGTAATCAAGATTAAATTTTGTTACACACTATTTCAATTTGCTAGTTTAGTTTTATTCGTAATTCACTTACACCATCCCACTTTTTTTTTTCCTAATTTTGTCCTCAAACAGAGAAAATGGTACAGGATTATTTTTCTTTGCATGTATTTTAAAGTTATCAAATCTGTTTGCAAAATGTTTATTTTTCCCATATAGTATTTACAATGAAAGCAACCCCATTTCCTTTATTATTCGTCTGTATTAAGTCTAGCCTCTAGGTTAAAGAATAGCTAGTTTGCTTTCATTCATTTAAAAATACCTCATTAAAGTAGAATTTCCATACTTATCTATGCCTTTTTAGAGTGCCATTGAAGACTGAGGTATTTACACACCTATGGAAGTAGAACCATAATCACAAGAGTGAATATACTCATCAGCTCTAATTGTTCTTCATTCCCTTTACATCTCTAAATAAGTTTGCCTCTGGAAGAAAATTTTAAAAAGAAAACATATCATAAGATTCAATTTTTATATGACTGGCAAAAACACAAACTAAAACTGGCAAAGACAAACTATAACATAGCAGTGGAACATAGTAAGGGTATTTTGCGATTAATCCATCCTGACATGTAAATTAGTTTTCTAGTCAGCAAATACTATTCCATGGCATTTTCTCAAGTTGATTCGTCCATTTCTTACTGATAAACATTAATGTTACTTTCAGTTTTCAACTTACACATCTTACAAGTTTTTACATGGACTTATATGCTCCTTTTTCCTGAGGCAATGCCTAGAAGTGAAATGATCACCCTTTGTTTAACTGCAGAACCCTTCCCTCAAGTACAGTACCATTTTTTATTTTGGAGAGCAGGAATTAAGTGTACAACAAATTTTCAAACAGGAATTTTTGTGAAACTAAATGATTCATTAAAGGCAAAATTACATGACTTCCCAGTCTGTGTTTTAGAACTCCTAACTAAAGTGATTTTAATTGATTTTAATTGATTGCTTGATATCTGTGATTGAAATGTAAGCGCACAACTCTTCATTTAAAAGATATTAATGGTAGGACTGTTGTTTGCATGTTACAGTTTTACTGCATCATTGGTGTGATTGTCCTGAACGCTAAGTTCCCAGAAGGTGAATCCTCCACTTTACAAATTTAGAGCTTCTGTTCCATTCAGTGAAATTCTGCTCCATTCAGTAAAAGATAGATTGTGTGGACAGAAACAGCATAAACATGTTGAGAGAGATTAAGTGAAAATAAGAAAAATAGGACATTCAACGATTCCATCATGAATTAGAAATGTTATAAAGATATATAGAGTGATTATTTTATTAAATGTCAATTTCATGTAGTCAGAAACAAAATGTATGTGCTATTGCTACTCTAGTATTAAACTGTGTATGAATAAGAAAATACTCTGGTACTTTTACATCTGCCTCATCATTGAATTAACACTAATGCTGTGTGCATAAACTTACCACAAAATACTCTTTGCTTGTTTGTGAGTGACACCTGGAACCTGAGAAGGAGAAAAGACAGAATTGAAATTAATGATCAGCCTGGAGAATCAAAACACGCAAAACTACTGTGTGTTATGAAAAATGGTCTTATTAATGATGCTTGTCATTAGACATGTAATAGACTAGTAAATTAGACACTAGACTGTAATGACTTTTCTATATTTACTACATTACCAGATGCAGATATCTGAACACTTTGAAATTCAGCAAAAACTGAATCCCAAGCATTTATTGAATATTATCTTGTTGAGAAAAATAGAGTACTTCTTTTTCTTGAATAAATTTTGGACATTTAAAATAGCTTTTGCCAAGATTTTTACTAATTGAAATTATACACATGTATATTTTCTAGCACAGATATTTTTGAAAAGATGAATTATCATAAGAACGTTTGTTAGTATTTTAATCAAAGAAGCAATTCCTTTGGAAATTAGTCTGTAAATAATAATCATTTTAGGGATTTTAGAAAACTACTATGATTTTTAATTTGGGAATATAGGCCTCAAGTTTTTGGTTTTATTTATTGCTTAATTTATTCAACACAACTATGAATTTTCTTTCTTGTGCAGAAGTAACAAACAAAAGGTAAGGAAAGGATAAACCTGTGATATGTTGGTTATTTTGTGTCAAAGGAAAGAATTGCTATACTTGATATGATGTACACGTGGGATACTTTGAAAGGTAACAGCATAAACTATTTATGTTGCATTTTCATAGGCAATGGGAAGAGGGGAGAAAGAGATACTGAGGGAAAGGCATATATAATACGAGGTTAAATGTCCAACACATCGCATTTAATAGAAAGTACATGACATACAAATGTCATACGAATGTAGTGGCCAGTACATAAGAAATGCAATCAGGTGAGTTATTGGGCCAGATTGCTCACTCTTCTCAGCGCTCATGGCTTGTGTCATGCATCTTTCATCCTTTATCTCAGCTAAAACAAGTGACTTCCAGGGTTCGAAGAATGATGATGGGATTTATACAAATTACCCTTCAAAATGAGCCTGCCTAGTTGCATTTTTCATTGCCTCTTCTGTCAGTGCCAAAAAGGAGATGTGTCCTGACCATCTTTCTGGTACACAGATTACAGGAGACACATGGAGCAGACTCTGGTCTCTATTTCCAGATGAGCTCACTGTCCACAAAATCACAAATTCATAAACAGGTAAAAAGAATTCCAACTAAAAGACAAAGAATTGGGAATAGTTTTTTTCACATTATTATTCTGGCAATAGTTGACTAAAACAGGTTGGTAAAGTGGAAATTGCAAGACTGTAGAGGGTATAGATTTTGATTCTACACGGCACTGTTCCTTTGTGCACGGAATATACACATTCACAATTTAGGTTAAACTTTGCACCAGTCAAAATTGGCTTCGGAATCAGGCATTTAGAAGCTGCATGCATATGTATTTCAACATTATTTATGGCATTGCTGAACTTGCATGTTTTTTATTTTTTATTATGATTATCAGATCTTATTCTCTTGATATTTTTAAAAATCAGTTGATTATTTGAAGTAAGAATTATAACACTTCATTAGTCAAATTTAAACTATATAAAGATATATAGAAATAACATCAAATAGGGTACATATTGAAGCAAAACCACTCTATCTTATTGAAATGAAAAGTATACAAAAGTTTTCTATAAAATTATTGTTACAAACTGTATATTTAACTTGTTTTTGGTAAAATATTCAAGTTGTACAAATGTTAAAGTTTGAGAAATGCATGAATAAACTAGAAATCATAAAAATATAATATTGTCTTAATCATCAGATTATAACATAGTCCAATGTTACAAAAATATAAATAGAAGAGACTCACATATTCATTGACTTTCTTCAACTCGGCTAAACTACTTGATAACAAGTGATTAAATTTGCTTTCTCATATAAGAAATGCTAAAACAAAATGAAGTTTTCCTGATAGGACACATTGACTATATTTCTTCAAAACTTTTATCTAAATATAATTATATCTTGGAAAACTTGGTAAAACAAATAAAAATAAAATTATGAAATACCTGGTATTTCAGCTTTGTCTTATCTCTTGCCTGATAAGTACAAAGAGATATCTATTTTTCTTAACAGGGTTGCATTGCTACATGAAAATATATTAGGTGTATTTTTATCAGCTGTATTTTAATATTAAGTAAGTGACCAATACAAAATTTCATAAAAAATTTATTTTCCAACAGTTAAGTTTGCTAATCATTTTAATATATTCACATTTTGAATATTAGATGATGCTAATGTTTTTCCTTTTTTTTTTCCTGGTGACAGGAATCGAACTCAGGACCTTGTGTCACTGAGCTATATTCCAGGCACTTTTTTTTTTTTGATAGCAGGAATCAAATTCATAACCTTGCACTTGCCAGGCAGGCACTTATGCCACTGAGCTAAATCCCCAGTTAAGATTTAATTTAACTTAAGAAAAGTTTTCTCATTTAAATGATAACTTTGCTATCAGCTACCATTTACTATAATTGAACTTTCTTCTAATAAGTTGACTTCTTGTAGAGATATCATGAGTATATGATTACTAACAATGCTACGATACGATTGATAAGCAAAGCACATGCTTAACATTTTAACTTATTTTATTTCTTATATTTTATGGAGTCATAAGTATTCCTTAAAATAATTCACAAGATCATTTCTATAGTTTTAACCTTTAGTTCTTGAAAATGACACTGAGCACATTTCAGTGGGGTTTTCTGGTAAAATTAATCGGGTATATGATTTTTAAATGATAGTTGCCAATGTCAGAATTTACATTTCAATTTAAATCAGTAAGCTAAGTATCTCCTATGACTACTGCTACATGATAAATTGATTAAAGTTCATAAAAATTATGAATTATTTTTCAAATCATTTTGTCAGAGACACAAAAAATTAATAAGAATTTGAAAATAGCTTTTCAGTTGTTTCTTCCCTTGCCATGGCAGAAGTCTTATTAGGTGTTAAATTAAACATCAGCTACCCTTGCTTTCTGACAATTGGGTATTTTTTACTTCAAAGGTAAACACCTTTTGCAGCAATATAACAACATACTTAGAAGTGTGAAGTGTAGCAGAGCTGAGATGTGAGCACATTCCAGAAGTTACTCAGAATATGAATACAGCGAAAAATGTAAACTCTATGTAGTACAAATAATTTCCTATGACTTAAATTTTTATGTTTAAGTAATATTAATAGGATTTAATTTAAAGATGTTACGTTATGTAACAAACTAAATTCTGATTAATTTTGTTTCTTAATACTATCCTAAAATTCCATCAGATTTTTATATAAACATTAACTTAAAAAAGGCAGTAAATTTGGTCATAGTAAGCAGCAAGCTTATGAAACTGATACAGAATTTTGAAAAGCAAACAATTGGTAATTTTTCTCTTTTTAATTTTTATTTTAAAGATAATAAAACCCAGCAAAACAAAACAGAATAAACCCAATCAAAACAAAGCAATGACATTGTTACAGAACTTCAAAGAATGATAATAGGAAAGCAACAATAACTACCACAGTGTATCTTATCTCCACAATATTTGTCCATTATATCAGATATAACAAAATCAAACCAAAACAAAACAGAATAAAACCAATCAAAACAGAATGTTAAATAAAGCAAAACAATCAATTGGAACAAAACAAAGCAGAGCAATATGGTATTTCAAAAACAGGATAGAAGGAAATGCTATATTGCTATATTGTATACTGTCCTCCCCCACTAGATGCTCAGACCACCGGCCCCAGGTCTGCAAAGTCAACCAAACACTGTAAGCATTGAGTTGCTTTTTGTACCTCAGTTGATATCAGCTCAGCTTGTCCGCCGAACCAGCTGGTTGCACAGCTTACCAGAAAGCCTGGCTAGCTGGCTTGGCTTGTTAGTCAGCTCCTCCCCAATAACTGAAAAATTTTAAGAAATAAACTGATGCAGATTTTATAATTTTTTGATCATTTATTGGATTCATTTCCAATTAACACCACTTCTCAAGGTTTTTTACTGTCATTTGAAACTTTTTAAAAATTTACACAAGAGCTCTGAAACTTAATTTAGATTTAATGTAGTCTCTGCATTTGATGATAATCTATATGAGCTATTTTCCACAAATATTAAAATACACTCCTCTGCACATCACTGTCCAAACTTTCTGATTGAGGGATTATTTCAACCTTCATGTAATCTAATTTTAAGTAGTTTGAAGGTTTATTGACTTACTATGAAAACTAGCAGTTATTAAAAAATGACTTTGTCAATGTAGTCTGTTTTACTTAAATATAATTAACTATTTTCCAAAAATTACATTAAATTATAAGTGTTTGAAATGTTTCTTATAGAAACATAATTAATTAAAGCACTTTATGTGTCTTTTGTCATATTTATGAGAAATTTTAAAGAGAAACATGAGAAAAATATTAGTGATTTTTTTATTAAGAAATTAGTTATTCAATCAGTATATATTTAAATGTATAATTCAGCAATGAAATTGTTTATTTGCTGAATACAAGTGCACTGTGGGAAAACTAGCCTGATCTATGTACTAGTCTGATTCTAGCAACTTCTATATATATTTTGTTTGTCTATTTTGCATGTTTTTCAATGTTTGTTTTTATACCTTTTTTCTCAAATATTTTTCATAACATGTAGTCCTTTCATTTATACATAGTTGACAACCAATAGAACAATTTTCAATCAAAATTCATACAACAAAGAACAAGCTATTTAGAAAATATTCTGTATATCTTACAGAATTCTTAACTTAGTAACCATAACACTTTGAAAATTAAGTAACAATTAAATCTCAAATAAATCAATTTTGACTTTGTCACATACACATAGATAGAACCATTTATATCTACATGCATATAAATATAAGTACATAGTGTATTCTGTATGGATACATATATGTATTCATTTGCACCTTGTAACACTACAATTTTTGTAGATATATATATATACAAATGAATGAAAGAGACTCTAACAGATCAGTGTGTGTCATTATACCATTATTTACAACTAAAAAGTAGAAATAACCAGAGACCATCTACATAGTAGGATAATAGCTGCATAGTATTTGTACACTAAAGTGAGTGAAGTTCTAATATAAGCTACAACTGTAATGACTTGAAAATATTGCACTAAGATAGCTGCAGAAGAACAAATATATCATTTGAAATTGAAGCAGTTGTCTAGAGTTCTCAAAGGAGACTAAAGCATAACTATAGTTTTCATAGAAAAGGTGAGCAAGATTTCATGAAGAATGGGGGTACACTTTCCATTTGAGTGATGGAAATTTTGGAAACAATGCTGGTTATTATGTAATATTATGAACAATAGTAAAAACCAAATTTTCTCCAACTTTGTAACTTCATGATTTTGTCGGCTTGTGAACACAGACCACTGGTCTTATAAAATCTGGTTTTCTCCAACACCCTCTATCTCCCAAACTGTCCTGAAAACTGTAATTTCAGTAGGTGAGACTGACCATGAACACTAGAAACTGCTTCCAGAAGATGAAGACCTGATATTCTATATTGATTTGAGACATGAGCAAAACAAGAGGTTT
Source organism: Hydrochoerus hydrochaeris (assembly GCA_004027455.1). NCBI lineage: Eukaryota > Metazoa > Chordata > Mammalia > Rodentia > Hydrochaeridae > Hydrochoerus > Hydrochoerus hydrochaeris. Next base: position 15,769 of record PVLA01007339.1, on the reverse strand, counting down.
TGTTAGAGAAGAGTGAGTAATGTGGTGAGCTAAGACATGGAAGTTACAGGTGCTTGGACTACAGCTGTGAAATGGGAAGAAAACCACCCAGGAGGTTATCAGAGCTATCCTGCAACAGCAGCTATAATGTTGAAGTGTGGGTACATCTTGGCTGTTCTGACCATTATATGCGTGCACAGTGGGGAACAGAGAGCAGGACATTGTCTAAACCCAAGGAAGCAACGTCACCTGCTTATCTTTGAATGTTCATTTGGGCCCTCACAAATATCAGTTGTTGGAGCATGGAAGTTTTATGGGTGTGATGTGTTTAATTAGAACCAGTATTGAAATCATTGACTGAAAATAAGACAGTTTAAATAAAGCCAGACTAAAAAAATATGGAGGGAAGGAAAAAAAAAGTAGTGTCATCATTACTTGTGCATATGGGAAACATTAATCAATTTAGGTAAGGGAGAGTTACCAAAGGGAGAAAATACAGATTTCAGAGATAGTATAACTTGTTGTCTAAAATATCGAGCTGGACACTGTGTGTCATCTTCAACATGAAAGTAGCCATAAATAAGCAAAAAACAAAAATATGAGTGGAATGATATGTTGAATTCAGCAAATACATATTTCAAAGAAAATGATATAAACACAATTTTTTTTAAGTTGGATGGAAAGTTTTTAAAAAGAAGTAATCTCAGATAACAGGAGAGAGTTTGAGGTAAACAGAAACAGAGAAAATGTAACTACCTACCTTACAGAAAGTGCCAAAGGCTTAAAGAAAACACCAGCAAATAGACACTCAAAACCCATGTGAAATTAGAGACATTTAAAAATGATAGATGGGTGGCTAATCATAAAAGACCCTGATAGAAGGAACTGTGCCTCCCCAATTCATATGTTTAGGTTCTACCCCTTGTACCTCAGAATGTGACTGTATTTTAATATACAGTGTTCAGAGAGATAATTAAAATAAAATCAGGTGACATGCATTAACCCTATTTCAATAGGACTGCTATCCTTATAATAAAAGAAATTTAGAACTTATACAAAGAGAAACAGGTGAAAACCCAGTAGATGGCCATTTTTAATTTAAGAAGAAAGTCCTAAGGAAAATGCTAACCCTTGAAATGTAGTGATCTCAGAATTCCAGCCTTGAGAACTACAAAAATATTAATTTTCCTTGTTTAGTCTAAGTTTGTGGTAATTTGTTTTGACATCCTAGCAAATATAAACACCTTTTCTTGTTACTTTACTGTCTTAAAGTTTTTAAAAATCAATAGATTTAGACATGAAAAAGTGATCAATTTTCATGCCCAAATCTTGTAATCTGAACAACTACTTTCAAGATAACAACATGCAATATAATAACTAGTGTTAATTTTCTATTCTTTTTAATAAATTCTACATCATTTTTACCCTTTTTTGTTTGTTTTTAAAATAAAAAATGGAAGAAAAGCTTTTGTAAATGAGGGAAAAGGTTGAAGGGAGAGGAAAGGAATGAGAAGAAAGAATTAAGATATATCATTTAAAGGTACAAATTTCCTGTGATGAGTGTGATCTTTATGTATATCTGAACTATACCAAATAAATAAATAAATAATATGAAGTGATAAATAAAATGCCTCAAAACTGAAAATTTGTATGCAACATAATAACACTAATACTGGCAAAAAATATTTTACCTTTTATAAATATTATCTAAATTTGATCACACACTAAAAGCAAAACAAAAATTTTTAACTTCTGTAAGTAAAAGTAGGGGAAAGCAGATGTCTCTGATATTTCCAATGACATCAAGACAGAACAGGAAAAATTATAATTCAAGAACTAAAAATGGAAATTTGATAACATTAAAATTAATAGAGTGTGACTACATTAAGGGAGTAGAAATATAAAGCACAGCTTGGGAGAAAATATTTGCAAATACCATTGTAATGAAAGATCATAATCTGAAATATATAGGGACCTTTTAAAACTCAATAATACAAAACAAATGACTTACATAAAAATTGAACAAACCATTTTTAATAAGCAATGTTCTAAAGAAGATGGGAAGTAGAATTTTAACATATTTGTAAAAATTCAACATCATATGTTCCTAGCAAACCACAAATTAAAGTAAAAAGCTTCATTATTCAGTCATTAAAAAACAAAATTACAAATTACTGATTATATCAAATTATTGTGATTATCTGTAATCATACAAACTCTTACTGGTTGGAATGAAAAAGATAAAACCACTTTGAAAATGATGTAAAGTTTACATACAAGCAAACACACACATACGCACACTCATACATACGCTTTTGCAATATGAACCTCTAATGGTACTCCTCAACCTTTAGCTACATGAGTTAAAGATTCTTATTCATATAAAAACTTGAACACATATTTATTTCATACATGTAATCCATGGCCAAAAATTGGACATAAGGCACCCAGTGTGGGCAGAGAGATCCAGAAAGAGACCTGCCTCTGCCTGCCAGGTGCCACCACCAGAAGGCCCTTTCCTTCAAATGCCCAGCACAGGCCAAAGGATGCAGACAGATCCACCTCTGCTTGCTGTGCGCCACCATCAAAAGGCCACGTCCTTCAGGCGGCCAGTGTGTGCAGAGAGAACCACCAGATCCACCTTCACCTTCAGGGAGCTGCAACCAGGAGGTTCCTTCCTTCAGGCAGCCAGCAGGAGCAGGGACACACAGCTGGGTAAGCCCTGTGCATCTGTAGGCACCATTGGAGGCCCTTGGTTCCCTTAGGCAGCCATCACCCACTAGTAGAATCAGGGAAACCAACCCCTGTGTGTCTGCCATCATCGTGGGAGTCCCAGTGTAGACACACAGGCTGAGAGAAGCAGCCCCACCTACATGAACACCTGATCATCAGCGAGGCCCCAGTGTAGCTGCATAGCTCTGGAGAAGCCCATTCCACACCCTGCTACCTCCCTGTAAATCTGGGATTACAGGAACCCAGGTGACTGTCCCATCCCCCTACACTGCCTAGGGGCAGCAATGTGGGAAGTGCTTGGGCCCCACAACCAGCTTGTTGGGAGGAACCCAGGAGAATGACAAGACAAAGGAGCAAAAGACAAACTCAGACCTCTATCCCACACACAATAAGTCTGGGAGATACAGTCATGGAAGAAAGTGGAAAACACACACCTGAAATCTCTGAGAGGATAGCAACTGAAGTAAGGAAACAGCTTCATGAGATTATAAAAGCAGTCAAATCAGAAATAATGTCTCAGGTAAAAGAAGAAACCACCAACATATTGAAAAAATTGTTCAGCAGGTCTAAAGAAGACAGAGACAATAAAGAGGATCATAGGAAAATTATGGAAACCTTGAATGAATGTAGAAAGGAATTACAATGTATGAGACAGATTCAAAGAGAGATGCAGGAAATTAAAAATCCAATCAAAAGCTGCCAAAACCACTTAAAAGAGACTGAAGATAGACTTTCAGATCTTGAAGACAGGATTGCAGCTAGTGATTGTGAGAGGAAAAGTCTCTTAAAAATAACACAGAATCAGGAAATAACTCAACGGCTGCATGATGAGGCAAAGAAGCATAACTTAAGAATGATAGGTATCAATTAAGAAGCAGGAGTCAACACAAATTAAATTCAAAGGATATTCACAGAAGCAATAGAAGAAAACTGCCCAAACATGGGAAATGGATCTGGCATGCAGATAAAGGAGGCATATAGGACATACGGGTATATAGGCATATAACCAAAGTAAATCTACACCAAGACATATAATAATCAACATCCCAGAAATTCAGCACAAGAACAGAATATTAAAAGCTGTTAGAGAAAAAAGACAGATCACCTATAAAGGAAAACCAATCAGAATCACAGCAGACTTGTCCATACAAACCATCAAGTCAAGAAGAGTTTGGAGTGAAGTGTTTCAAACTTTGAAAGAAAACAACTTCCAACCCAGACTGATCTTTCAAAATTGATGGAAAAATCAGATACTTCCATGATGAAGAACAACTGAAGGAAAAAGAATATTCTAGAGAGAGATAAAGATGACCATAGTTCCAGGAACAGCAGCAGAGGAGGATTGCCAAACAAGACAGGCAACTGAATGAAGGGGAAAAGTGGAGGGCCACCAACAGGAGGAGAGCAGGGCAGAGATGAACCAATGTATGCTGGTTGCAACCATTAATGTAGATGGCCTCAGGTCAGTAATAAAAAGAAACACAGGGAGAGTGGATCAAGAAATGAGATCCATCTATATATTGTATAAAAGAAACACATTTAACTGGAAAGGAAATTCATAGACTGAAAATCAAAGGAAGGAAAACAATTGTTCCATGTGACAGGAGACCAAAAAAAAAAAAAAAAAAGCAAGAGTAACTTGCCCATCAACTGCAGAATGGATAAGAAAGATATGGTATTCTCATGCAGTGGAAAGCTACCCAGCTAGAAAGTAGAATAATCTCAAGGCTTCTGTAGGTAAATGGATGCAAGTGGAGATCATGTTCATGGCCAAAACAGTCCAAACTCATATGCATGAACCCCAGCATAAAAAACAGGAGTTAATGGGATCCAAAAGCAAAATAGTTAATGTAAAAGCAAAGGGGAGGAAACACCTGGAAGGGAAAGGTGGAAACTACTGTCAATGTCTTATTGTCTTATCTTGAACTCTTGCCTTGTTTTTCACAATTTTGTTAGGTTTGGCTTTGTTCTGTCTTGTATTGTTAGATTTTACACTGTCAGATGGTAGGGGCAGCTATTTTGAATATAATGGGGTATTTTATGGTAATCATGGTTTCCTATTATATTGCTTTGAAGTCTTATAATACTTTCATTCATTGGTTTGAATGATTTTATTTTGCTTTGTTTGATTTTATTAAATGTGATGGTATGAACAACTATTTTGAAGAAAAGAGACATTATGGCAGCTACTGTTGATCTCCTGTTGTCTGGTTGTGAAGTGCTGTGTTGCTTGCATTGTTCTGCTCTGATTTGCTTTGTTCTGTTCTTTTTGTTTTATTATCTTTAAAATAAAAATAAATTTTAAAAATTGGGCATAAATGAATGTTATTCAATAAATGAATGAATATAACTGTAGTTTATTCAGTAGATTATAATTCAATGACCAAAAAATGAGCTACCAAGCCATGAAAAGCATTACTAAATAAAATAAAGCAATCTAAAAATGCAACATACACTGTATTTTCCAGTAGGTGATGATCTGGAGAAGATGAAAACATGGAGCAGTAAGAAGATCAGTCATTGCCAGAGCAAGGAGCAATAGATATCATACAGAACACAGGGAATTTTTTTACATAGTTCATGTACATAATATGCTAGTGATAGTTACATGTTACATTTTTTAAATTATGAAAAAACACAATGCATAGCAAAAATTTTAGTGTAAATTAAGGAATTCTACTAAAATAACACCTCCATATTGACTCATCAGTTGTACATAATAAACATACCACATTAATGAAAATTGTTAATAGGAAAAGCTATGAATGAACAGAAGGGGTTGTTTGAAAACTCTATGCATTCTTGCTTAACTTTTACAGAAACTCAAAACTGCTTTAAAGAATAGATTAATAAAGTAGGGTAGTTAATAATAGTGTATAATGACTTTGTACCCATTAAAATACAGAAAACAAGCAAAGAAACACAATATCCCATGTCTTTTTTGTATTGATATGAACATGAATAAATTTAGAGCAGGTTAAAACTTAATGAATTAACAGTATTTGTTATGGAGATATGAATGGAAGGAAAAGTAAAAGAAGGTAACAGAAATCATAGAGATGATCAAAGTTGGCCCCCTAGTTTCCATACGTTTTTAAATCATAGAATAAAATGTAAACTATAGTGATACATGGGTACCCAAATTAACAACCATGCAATTCACAGTAGTCAAGCTCTGGAAACAGGCTAGTCAGTTGTTCACCAACTGACAAATGGATAAAGAAAATGTGCATATGCAATTGAATACTACTACATCCATAAAATAGGTTATAATAATGTCATTTCCAAGGAAATGGATTGAACAAGAAAACACCACCTTAAGGGATCTAAGCCAAAATCAGAAAGTTCTTCTGTGAAAAATAGATGGGTAAAGATAGGAAACAAGGAGGTAGATTTCTTGAGAAAGAGAAAGCATGATCAGGAGGAAGAAGAGAAGGGATGTAATAGGGTAGAAATTGGGTAAAATGTGTTAAATGCATGTACCACCTTAACAAATCAGTCTCAACCTCATGTAAAATTAATATGAACTAAAATTGGCAAAACAAGATTCATGAAAATTTAGATGGCATTATTTTTATTTTGAAATCAAATTTTAAAAATGCATATCAGAAAATATAATTATATATATAAACTGTTTATGTATTAGAATTATTAATTTTATAAGAAAAATTTTAAAGATTCTCCTATGATATGTTTGAATTACTCTGAAAAACTAAACATTTTTGGCAGTGTAAGAAATAAAAAAAATTGAACATTTGAAATTTAAAAGACAAATATGGAACATTTTCTGTCTTATCAATGAGCAGCTTTCTCACCCATAAAGAATCAGAAAAATGGCAAAACATTGTAAAAAGTACTAGGGAGACAATACAATATTTTCAGTTTTAAATAAAAATACTTAATGACCAATTGTCAGTTCATCAAAAACAATAGTTTGCACTTTCACTGTTTGATTGATCATTTTTTCATGCCTACATCTTACAATCTGAACAACTACTCTGAAGATAACAATATGCAATATATTAACCAGTGTTGATCTTCTATCATTTTGTTTTGAAATTCTGTACCAACATTTTTGTTTTTAAAATAAAAATTTTTAAAATTACTTAGTGAATTTTCTGTCAATCTCCCTCTTTCCCTCCCACTATCAACAAGCCTCCTCTGAATTCCCACAGTTGACTCTTTTTATGGGAACTGGAGTTCATAATCAGGCACAGAAACAATCCACTTTTAAAAAATTCATTTTGTTCTTTTTTTAAGATACCTCCATTTCATCAGACCTCAATTAGTTTTCTTTGTTGCACCTGTTGTTTTGGGTCTAAAATGTAACCAAAACGCTCATGGGTTTAGAAAGTAATTAGATTATGGAAGTGCTATATGCATTAGTGGATTCATCTGCTGATGAGTTTGATAGCTAAATGTGCTATTAGTAGGTAGAGCCTGTTTGGAGGTAGATCACTGGGGACATGTCTTGGAAGAATATACGGGAACAATGTATTATTGGACATGGTTTCTCCCCCTAACTTCCTGGCTACATGTGGTGAGCAACTTTCCTCCTGTTAATCTTTCTGCTAAAACTGAGTGTTTCTTGAAGTCAACCAACCACAAAAACATCCTTTCAAAGCTATGAGCCAAAACAAATCTCTCCTCCTTTAAGTTGCATGTGTCAGGCATTTTGTACCAGGAAAGGAAAAGCTAACACACACAGAAAATCTGTACCAGAGAAATGGGACTATTGCTGTAACTGTCTCTGATGATGTAGTAGAGAAGAGGCATTAGGAATTGAATTGTAGGTAGTTTGGGAAGCTTTAGAGATGTGGGCCAGAGAAGACCTAGAAGGTTTTGAAAATAAATAAAAAATAATTGAAAAAAATTTGATGGATGATTTTGTTTGGAGTTTAGAATATCAGAATGCTGGTGGTGAGTGATGTGGACAGTATAAGCCAGGCTCAGTAGGTTACAGCTGAAAATGTGAACTCTACTGGAAGTTAGACTAGAATCCAGTCACTTTTCATTCTGATAAAGAATTTGTCTGCACCTTGTGTATGTCCTAAAAATCTGTGTGAGGATGAATTTAAAGGTGACCCAACATGCAAAACAGCTTAACATGCAAGCTCTGGTATGGGAACTGTGTTTACCAAATTCTACTCTGAGAAATAGAAGTAAAAGTCCAACTCAAAGACAAAAAAAAAAAATCATTTTTGACAAAAAGGAAGCACCTACGAGGCTGAGGTGAAGGAAAACATGGTTGCTGAAAATTTAAGGATTGAAAATGAGCAAGTACGTTAGCTTAGGGCAACAGTAAGGATTGCTTGAAGGCATCTAGGAATTGGTCATATGTCACACTTCAAGGATGTGAAAGGGGTAAACACCTTTGAAAAACTCTGCTTTGATGGGAGAAGTCAGGATCAACCAGCTCATTTAGGGCATTTCAGGAAAGTTCAGAATTTAGGAATTCTAACACTGCTGAAGCCGTAATCCACAGGGACCATGCTACTCTTACAGGCTGAGGTAGATCTTAGCTTTATCTATGTGCTGCTGGTGTCTCAGGCATAAAGAGTTCCAGGATCAAGAAAATTTCCAAACGGATTTCAAAAGGAGCCCTGAGAAGCCAGGCAGTGTGCCCCTGTAAAGACAATGCATACAACTGTAAGAGTGAAGATAAAGTTGCAGTGGAGAGCAGGGAAGTTACAGACACAAGTGTCAGGAATGTCTGCGGAGGAAAACTGCAAAAAGTGAGCAGAGTAAATTTAAGAGAGAAACCACGTGGGCTGAATCCAACCAATAGGAGTGAGGTTGCCCAAATCGTTTGGATCCTACACATTACCAAAACCTGCCCCAGTGTTGGATATGGACCTAGAAGATTAGATGTTAATCCTCTCAGATTACATTATTGCTTTGTTATGAATCTTTTCTATCTCTATTTCTCCTTTTGGGAATGCATAATCTTGGAGAGTGAGCATGGCTAAAACCAAAGACAAATATATCAGGGGTAATTGAATCGGGCTGACACCATGGTTGTTGCAGAGATTCAACCATTAGGATTTTCTAAAAGTTGTAATGAGTCATCCTTGAGTTCCAAGGCAAAATTCTGTATGTATTACCCCATTTTACCACCTCTTTGCTCTGCTGGCTCAGGTTGGAGTATTGTTAGCAAACAGGTCTTTGTTCTCCAAGGCTGTTGCTAACCTATGTTGACCATGAGCCTTATAGCCACAAGGACCTGAAAAATCCCAAGCAACACCTATTTCCAAGGAGTATCTGACAGTGATGAGGCTAAAACTCTAGTCTGAACCCCACCAAGGCTCAGTTCCTCACCTAGACTTCTTCAGGCTTCAAGGATCAATGTGAACACTGACCTCAGGGTACCTTGCTATCAGAGGTTTGGGGATAAGTTTTGGAGACACTGTTTTGGCTGCTGAGTGTACTAATATGCTTTATCACATCTTATAGCAAGGATCTTCAAAGTCTGATGGAAGGGTGCCTGAGTCCCTGTCTAAGGACATCAATAATGCAGGCCAGAACTTGAGTCTGACTCCTGGGAATACAAGCTTCCACCTGAAGCCAGATTATCTCTATTGGTTTCATCAACAAACTCTGGCCCATGTGTGGGGGGTTGCTCTGTGGGTCAAGCACTGATTGCAACATAAAGCTCTATGTTAGTATTCATGTTATTCTTTCCATAAGGTGAAATCTTGTCACTCTAAATTTGCATGAGTGGTGGTGAAGGCAGTCAACCATTTGTCTTAGTTCAGTGGTTTACTCTGTCAGCACTGGCCTGAGGACTAAGAATGTGAGGCACTGCATGGAGTGTGGTAGGTCTCTACTCTAAATCCTGAATCCCAATGCCAACCATCTGGGAATGGAGAATGGGGGAAGGAGGGGCTGTCCAATTCCAACAGACAGATGGAAATTGGACAAAAGACAGGGGGAACCTGGTTGAGAAGTAAGAGCTGGAACACAGACTCCAATCTGTTAATGCCAAAAGCCAGCCATTAGCTCTAGCTGCAAAGGACTAGAAGCAGCCCCTGGCCTGTGGCAGGACAAGAAAAGCACCCTCCAGTCCTTGGTCCAAAGGCACAACAGTGATAGACCTTGGCTGGTGATGGGACAAGGATCCGCCATAACACCCACCCAGCGTCCTGCAGTGCAAGCAGGCAACCTTGGACTGGACAAAGTTATTACTAACTGCCCAGTGACCAACAGACAAATGGCCTTGGCCAACTGTGGATAAAGGCACTCCCTCTGCCCTACCGACAACTTGTATAAGAAGAGTCGGCAGTGTGACCACTATCAGTCCCCTACTCAGCAGTAATCCTGCTTACTCAGTACAGATTAATCCTAATTATCTCTACAGATTATACTAATTATTACAGCAGTAATCCTAATTATTCAGTGCACAGTCTGGCTTTGACTAGGGAACTAACACAGAAATGAGGGCAGTGAGGAAGTTTTTAAATAATTTGTTTTTTTTTTCTTTTATGCTTTTACTTTTTCAATTTCTTTTAAAATTTTATTTAGAGGTTACATAGATTTTGAGTTTTATTGTTTACTTTGCTTTCTATATCCTGCCTCTCTTTCCTCACCAGTCTTTTTGTAGTCTCTGAGATTTGCAGATTAATTAACACTTTCTCTAGTCTTTCTGTTTTGCCTCAAAATTCCTTTGTTTTCTTCTCCATTCTTTCTCTCTTGTCCTCTCCTCCAGCTTCTCAAAATTAGGGTGATCAACCTTAGTCTTTCAGCCTTGCTTCTATTGTATTTCTCTTTAGCTATCTCTCTGCTTTGTTCCTTACCAGTCTTGAATTACCCTACCACACAGGACAAAATGACCCTACCAAGGGGAAACCACTACAAACAAATTCCTGCTGGATGTTTAGGTTGGTATATAAATATAGATGTTGCTCTTATGGTTAGAGATACCAAATTAGCAATAATCTCAGATTATCACTTTCTAGGCTACACTGAGTGATATTATTAATAATTATACTACTTTGGCCAAGATACTATACTTATTATAATCCATCATTTACCCTTGTATGATAACACTGCCATAATCTGAGATCACAATCATTCCCATAGCCCAGTATTAAAGGATTGGATGTTGAGCCAAATAAATAACAACATACCATCCAAAATACAATGGGAAAATAGAATCCTGGGAAAGACACAAAGACCAACAACCACCTAGAAAATGTCTCAGAATGATACAGATTTTCTAGGGAAATTTTGATACCAGTGATAAAGCTACCTAACATAAGAAAAATACAAACAACACAGAGAACAAATTAAAGTTTAAAAAATAGCAAATGATAAAACACAAAAGTATAGTGCAATCTCAGACTTCCAGCCCAGCAAGAACAAATCCAGGGGACAATGAGATAGAAGAAAGCAAGACCTACCTACCTGAATTCATTGGAATGAGAATCAAAGAAATAGAAAAATATGTACATGAAACTACAAAGGATTTCAAAACAGATATAATCTCAGAGGTTAAAAAAAAGAAGACAACCATAATGAATGACTTGCTTAGTAAATATAAAGTATACATAGGTTTAAAAAATACCTGAGCATAGAAAAATAACTAAAATCATAAATGATCAGCATAGGAAATTAATAGAATCCATGCATGAGTTTCATATAGATATTCACAAAATTAAAAATTCCACTGAAAGGTTGCAAAACCATATGAAAGAAAGTTAAGGTAGATTAACATACCTAGATGGTGAGATCCTAGTTATTGATCAAGATAATACATATCTATTATTAAAAAGAGATCATGAAACAGCCATCCAACAACAGCAAAATGATGCAAAGAACAACATCAGACTGATTGGAGTCAATGAAAATACAGGAGCCAGCACAGATGGCATTTAAAAAACTGTGCAGAGAAGAAATAGCAGAAAGCTTCCCAAGAATGGAAGAAGAATTTGACAAGCAGATAAGTGAGACATACAGGGCTCCAATTAATCATGACTAAAAGAAATCTACAAAGCACCAAGATTCTAGATTCTGTCAAGATTCTAGAAATTCACCACAAGAACAGAACACTAAAAGCACTTAGAGGAAATAAAAAAAAAAAACCCAAATCAACTGTAAGGAAAATCCATCATAATCACAGCAGACTTCTTAATACAAATTCTTAAGTCAAGGAGAGATTAGAATGAGGTATTTCAAAGCCTGAAAGAAAACAACTTCCAACTCAGATTTATGTATCCTGAAAAATTATCTTTCAGAAATAATGTAGAAGTAAAATACTTCCATGAAAAAGAACAACTGAAGAAATTCATGACCACTAAACCATATATATTAGGTAATGTGAAATAGGAAGTGATTTTTCAAAGGGAAGGAGGAATTAGGTAGAGAATAGAAAAGAATGAAAAAAATGAGAAAAAATATAACATGGAAACAAAACTTGTAAATAAGAAGGGGAAGACAGGTTGAAGAGAGTGCACAACAATGGAGAAAAAAGGAAAACTAAGATCTGTCATGCATATGTACAAATTCCCTATAATAGATGTGATTATTATGCATATCTAAACTGTACCAGTAAAGTTATTAAAAATAAATTTATTAGTATGTGAACATGAAATTTAGTGTAGATTGCAGATTTTATTTTCTATTTATTTTTAATCTTTTTGACTATACTGTCTTTTATTATGACTATTTTCAAATTAATTGCTTTCATGTGCAACTTTATGTCAATTGGTCATTTACATATAGATAGTACATAAAGTATAAAATGATTGATGAAATAAAGATTTAAGATAAACATGTTTATTATATCTAATTGGAAATCTGGTATCTGCAAATATTAAAGAATTTTTTTTTGTTCTTCTGAAATGTAAATATAATACAGCATCTTGTGTTTTGTTTTGTGAGTTTGACTGAATGAAATGAATCCACCTGTCTACCAATCAGGCCTGAGGTAGTCAGCACAAAAGAGAAAGTTCTACGTTTTGGCTCAGTCAGACTTGCATGACTCGATCCCTGCAACAAGCTGTCCTGGACTTTGCTGAGCTTCTAACTGGCATACACAAACCCAGAGCCAGCACTGTGCTGGAAACAACTTCAGGCATATAGTTCTACAGTTCAGGAAAGTGAACCAGATTATAGGAAATAATCATAATGTATATCACAAATAGAAATTTGGTTTTATTTTTATTGAACTTGATAAGAACATTTTCTGGGCCAAACAGTCCCAGAAAAACATGCCAATAATTTTTACATTTCATAATTATATAGTTTAGTTTTACAGAAAAAGCAAATATTAACAAATTGATAGTGGATGATTTAATGATTGTGGACTACATCATCAAAATCAGTAAGAAGGAAAGGAATTAGAATTAAACTCAGTCTAACCTGCTTAACTGGGTAAAACTACATGCTGTTTGTCAAAGACTTGGACTTCATGATAAAAATGTTCTTTTCATATAATTATACTGAATAATTCAAAATTATCTATGCCAAGAATCAGGTTTCTTTTGCCTTTTCAAGATAGGAAATATTAGGATATTAAATCTATCCATGTTTCATTTTGCCATACAAGAGAAAATTAAGTAGTTCTTTTGCCTTTGTTCACACATACTCTGCTTATATGTGATGATTTAATTATAAAATGTAAATATGAAACAGTAGAATGCATTTTTAAACAACTCACTGAAATCCCCAAATAAACATAATACTGAGTTAATTTTACTCAAAGGAGAAAATGTCTATCTGATTTATAAATAAATAACTTATAAAATGAGTTCTCTTACCTATAAGAGCCTTGTAAACAAATACCTATAACAGCCTTGTAAACAAACAAAAAATACTGTTATTCAGTAGCTCTATGTTTGTTTTATTTTCTGATGTCAAAACTACTTTTTCATTCTTAGTTTTTAACACCTCCCCAGTTTTGTAATTAAGACATACATCACAATTTACAACAGATTGAAAACTTAAAGTTATGCCTATTTCTTTGATTTTAATTGGCTATTTTATCCTGATAAGAGAAATCTGCAACTATTGGAAAACAGAAATGTTCAATATTATTAGCTATTGTGTTGACTGTTCTCAAATCTACCACTTCAAATATGTATGTGTGAAATGAGAAAAACCGTTTTACCTAGTTTAGACATGAAGTAATGAAGGTTCAGAAAGATTATATAATTTTATCCAAATCCATACAATTACTATCTTAAAATATTTGAGCTGCTTATAGAAGAATGACATAAACCAGGAAGGTTTTCAACAACAGAACTTTACTTTTCACATTTCTGAAGGTTGTGAGTTCCAGGAGCAAGTGTCTGGCAAACTTCATATCTGCTTCTATCTCTTCCTGGTTCATTGTAGGTGCCTTTTGAATATGTTGCCCACATGACAAAAGAGTGAAAGAGCTTCCTTGTGTCTTTTCTTTTTAATAAGGAGAGGAATCCCATTCATGAATGTTTTACCTTGATGATTGATTTTATCTCCTAAGCACTCCATCTCTTAAAATCATTACCCTGGGTACAGGAGTAGGATTTTAACAAATAAAGTAGGAGTAAGGCAGAGAAGGCACAAACAGACCATAGGAACAACACTGAATAACATAGTCAGGTTTGGTACCATATGTTCCTTTTGCATTCTGTTCCTCTTAAAGATGAATTAGCTTGCTATAAGCATCCTGGCTTTGTGGTGGTCATTAACCGTGGGAATCTATATCAGGGTAGTTTTTGATAAATGCATATAGGTGAAATTACACAGACTGAATCTTTAAAATAAAACATTTTTCTATAGTCATATTTGTGACAATCCAGATGGCTACACACATTTCACAGTGTACTATGAAGATTACATACATTCTTAGAAAATGAGACTTCAGGGCCTATGCAGTCTTTTGTGGTTTCTTTTCTTTTCTTTCTTTTCTTTTTTATTTTTCTTTTGTTGTTGTTGTACTAGGAATCAAACTCACAGCCTCACACATCAGGCATGTATGCTGTGACACTGATAAGAGAAATCTGCAACTATTGGAAAATAGAAATATTATTAGCTATTGTGTTGACTGTTTTTAACTTCTTGATTTTAACCATTTTCAACCTCATCCATTTTTAACTTCTTGATTAAAGTTATCAACCTCAACCATTTTTAATTTTTTGATTAAAGTTATCAATTTCGAAGACCTTTGAATGGAATCATAATCTATGTTAATCAGTCTTGGATCTTCATTCCTTATTTCTGTTTTACAAAACTGATTTTTAAAGGGTTAAAGGAATTTGTTAACCATTATCAAGACAGTGTAGTTTAGTGTTTTATTAAAGCATCTTGATATTTGTTTGCATTTTATACAGAACACAAACCTCAGGAGTTATTTCTCCACTAACTAAAATTGAATCATGGTGGGAAATCTTTCTTAAGAGCAAATTTCCCAGTTAAAATCCTTCCAGACTTTTTTTCTCAAACCAAAATATTCTTCATAATATGTTCTTTTTCCTTAGCCTTTACCTATAATGATTGTACCTGGGTTGCAATAGAGATTAGAGTACTGTTAGGGTTTGGACATAAATGTGAGGAAAGGAGACTAGCAACAAAAATAGGAAGGATTTCTAGAGAATGAAGAAAGCTAAGAAATTGTTTTTGGGAAAATGAAAACAAAAGTAATAAGTATTTACTCTGTTGTGTATCAGTTATTGAGATCTCAGTGGACTATGCTTAAGAAGTTTAAATTACAGTGAGACCCAGCATTTATCAGGCTATGAGAACATGGTAATAGAAGCAATGTGCTCCGTGGAAAATGTGTTGCGGAGGCAGGAGCCCAGGCCTGGTGAAGAGGCTGGAGCAGCCTGGCTATAGATTCTCACCTGCAGAGACTTGTCAGCCACAGACGCTGAGACCAGCACAGGGCAGCCGCTCCTGGAACCCTAATACCAACTCTCTTTTATGAAACCCAGTGGGACTTTGATAGGACAGTTTAAACCTGAGGTGAGAAGGGGAATGTGAAAGAATGGGCTCTGAGCTCCTGCTTCTGTAAGTCACTAGACCAAGCTGGTGCATTCAGCAAGGTGTGCTTTTCCTGCTTTAACTGCCTGCAATCATG
>PVLA01007338.1:51196-107184 GCA_004027455.1 Hydrochoerus hydrochaeris | reverse complement strand
TTCCTTTCCTTTCCTTTCCTTTCCTTTCCTTTCCTCATTGAATAAAATAGGATTTGTCACAGAGATGGTGCCCCAGTGGAACCTGTCCCTGTTTTCTGTCCTCTCCAGTTTTTTCACACAGGAGGGTCCAGATAGCTCCCCATTTAAAGGATGTCTTTTGCACTCGAGGACAGTCAGAGCGGAGGTACTTTTTTCCCCCAGTCTGGCCTGACAGTCTGGGTCATGCACCGAACCCTGAGCCCAGTCCATTTGCTGAGATACCAGCATGATTGTCTCCAGTCTAACAGTGGGAATTTGAGGCTCAGAGACAAGATGTTGCCCACTGGGGCAGTGACATGGTTGCTGATCCAACCTGGAGCTGCCTAGATACCCAGGCTGAACCACAGGGCTCCATGCATGGAGGAGCCCTGTAGGGGCTGTAGGGGAGGCAGCGGTCACCCTCAGAATGGACCCTAGGTGTGGATGACACCTGTGCAAACACACATACGCACACTCTCAAACGTCACCCTAAAGGAGTAGGGGTTGGTGCGAACCCGAGTGGCCCTCCAAGAAGCAGCACATAAACTCGAGGTGCACAGGCTGGCTTTCTGGAGGAGCTGACCCTTGAATATCCGAAGACCTGCTTCTGGCCCTGCAGGACACTCGCTGGCCCTTGCTTTTCTGCATGACCATAGTAAGTCACCTCACATGCCTCAGCGACCACAGCGCTCACTAACTGTCATGGCCACCAACTAACATAAATAGGACTAACGCTATCTGATTGGTTTCTCCTCCTCCACCAGCCTAGAGAGACACAGCAGCCAGAATGTAATGGTAGCTCTGTTCCCCAGTGCCGGGCTCTGATGGGCTCACTACTCCTCACTGGATCTTCGAGGACCCAGCACTGGACCCCCCCCACCAAAACCAGCGTGTACATCCTGAGCTATCAGAGAAGTGGTGGAGTTTTAGGTCCCTGTCCTGACCTGGCAGCTCCTCGCTGCGGTTAACCCCACACACTTCCAGCCCCACGACTAATGCTGCAAGGGACAGGGGCCCAGAGCTGACGGCTCGGCCGTTCCTGAGGCTGCACCACGGATTCACGGGCAGCTACCACCTGCCCCTCTCAGTTCTTGCTGTCTGCCGAGGAGGTGCCCACACTGGACGGAGCTTCAGGTCCTGCCCCTGAGCACCGAGCGTGGCCAGGATGGCACAGCTTCCCGGGGCTCGAATGGAGCGGCTGGCAGCCAGGTGGTGCCCATCTGCTCTGAAGGAGGCAAACCAGGGAGGCCGCACTGAGCATCAGGGAGCTGGGGAATTATTTGCTGAAATGTTTCTAAGCCTGTTTGACTTAATACTCAGAAATTTCGCAGACCCGAGTATGCTAACAGCTTTTGATTTACGATGTCTTTATTGTTGCATGGTGTTTAAGCCAATTTGTGAAAGACAGCTTTTGGAGAAATGCTTTGGGAACTCTCACGGGGTCAAGCCATTTCTGTCAGTCTTCGCCATCGTTGTGTTAAATTGAGGGCTCCAGGTGCTGACAGCTGGCAGCTAATTGCTGATGGACACCAGCCCGCCCTCCCTCTCCCCCGGGCCCGCCTCTGGCCAGACAGAGTGGCCGCTGAGGGCCGGGAGGCGCCTGCCTTGGGCACACTTGCTGCTGTCTCACGGGGCACGTCCGCCTGATCTGCGATGTACCCAAGACTTCTAATTAAAAAGCCCACAAGGCACCACCGTTCCACTGCTCAGAGGTTACAAAGCTCCGGCTAAGGCTGAGCACAAATTAAGAAAATGTGGCCTCAGCCTCTCTTGCCCGTTACAATGTGATCATCGTATGCATTAGCACTGCTGCCCACTGGACACCGGGGTGCACAGCTTAAAGTGAGTTAGGCGCCCTCTGGCCCTACAGGGGCGATGCCTCCCCTCTGCCCTGCGCCCCGCGGGAGCTTCGTTCCCAGTCTGTGCAAGGAGCTGGCTCCTTTTTGCACTGGAAAAGTGCGGTTCTCTCCAACCGTAATTATCTCGTCCGCGGTGCCGTGCAATGACTGGGTTGTTGCCACTGCTTTTATTTCAAAGAGCAGTTCTTGTATGCGTTTACTAAAATTTAACAACCTGCAGCGCTTGCATGAATTAATTACAGTCTGAGGGAAAAATAAACAAACATCACGCATCACGTTGTTTAAATCACATTAGCTTAATTGTGTGATGTGCAGGATTGTTGCTTTCACACCTCTCCCGCTCCTCCTGTCTGTCTGCTTCTGCGAATCTCTGCAGGAGATATTTTGCTACAGTAACCAGAAACAAAGTTGGCTGGGACGGACCTCCGCCTTGGACTGTGACCAGAAGGACAGATGTGTTACTGTTGCGGTTTGTTCTGGGCGACAAGGACATCCCAGCCTGTGCTCCTCCACCAGAAGGATACAATACTGTCAAATAATGTAGGGCTGGGAGTTTAGCTTAGGGGTACAAGCGCCTGGCTGGAAAGCACAAGGTCGCCAGTTCAATCCCGGGTACAAAATAACAGTAAGTAATGCAGCAAGAGATGCAGCAGAGTCTCAGTCTTACTCCTGGAAGTCCATCCATGTGGAGGATCAGGGTATAAGGAATAACCTGTGGAGTGGCCTGTCGAAGGACACATACAATCTCAAGGAATAGAGAATGAGAGAATTCCAGGACATGGGCAAAGAAAGTGAAAAAATACAGAGCACTTGAAAAAGTGCAGGAGAGGGCCAATTAGCATGTGGCCTTTGTCATTTTTATTTTTACAGATTTGTATAATGTTTGCAATGAATTAATAGTGTGATATGTAGTCTATGAACATGCATTTCTTGGGAATGTGTACACAAGACCTATTTATAATTAGGTCATTCTAAGGAATATGTGTGTATTGGGTTAATATAGTGGAGAACTCAGCCAAAACACTGGGCAGCCACTAAAGCAAGTAATGGGCTCTCTCTGAGATTCATAACCGGTTGAGCAACCAGATTAGGGCTGTAATTTGACTGACGGTGTCTCCTCCAAAATGCATGCTGAAATTTAACTCGTAATGCAACGGTATTAGGGGTAGAGCCTCTGGAAGGCGATTAGTCACGGGTCCTCTCAAGAATGAACCTGCACTCTCTAGATGCTGAAGGGCGCACACTCTTCCCTTCCACTCCTCTGTCATCAAAGGGCGCTGCATGCGTCTCCTCTGGAAGAGCCAGCAACAAGACACCAACCTGCGAGCAATAGCAGTTCTCTCTAGTCCCTCAATCCTGCCAGTGCCTTCATCTTGGACATCTGAGCCTCCAAAACTGTGGGCAGTTTTTGCCCAGTCAAAAGTAGTTTGTTACAGCAGCAGCACAAGCAGACCAGGATAACCAGAGCTTATCATGATGTCCTTGGTATACTGTGTGTCATCCCTGTGGTCCCTGTGAAGGTCACTTGCAATGGGGCTTGAGCAGGGACATCCTGGCAGTGGCAGGAGAAAAGGGATGCAGGAAATTCTCCTGAAAGTAGCATCAGTTAGGTCTTTTTTTCTAATTTGAAAGCATGGGTGAAAAGAATTTTGAGATTCAAAAACTTAGCTTGAAGAGCTGGGGAAGCAGTGATACCTTCAGTGAAGGTAGAATAAGGGAGCAGGAGGAGATTTGGGGGAGGCTAGCAAACGAGGAGTCCAATTTTAGAAGTGTGGAATTCAGGGTGCCCACGGGGCAGGTAGGTGGAGATGTCCGTGAAAACAGTTGAACTCCCAAACTAGAGCTCTGTTGCTAAAGGAACGAGTTCTCAGGGACATAGTGACCCGTCTCGTCTTCTGCCCAGGCATCCATTGCTGAATCCAAAAAAAAAATGTGGCGTCAGAAGGGGCTGTTCCTTGAGCTGATGACAGGCAGAGCCCTGGAGCTGGCCCCTTTGGCCATTGTCCTCTGTCCTGGAGGCTCGGTCTTGGCATCTCCCTCTGGAGCGTGAGGAAAAGGAAGCTGTCACTATCAGGGAAGAACCCAAAGCCAAGTGCTCATCTCATTCGTCTCACTGGAGTCCTTTGCATACTACCTACCCCACCAGGCAGGACCCAGAGTCCACGGTAAATCATCAGCCAAGAGAAACATGCAGTGTGTGAACAGAGAACATCATCTCCAAAACCTTAGGTAATCGAGACAGCACGATGCTCTGGTAAGTGGCTGTGGCCTCCCCAGCAGCGGCCGCCCCAGGGAGAGAACCATATCAGCGTTTCCTGAGATCCGCACCATGTTGGAACTTGGGGTGCTGGGAAAACGGGCAGCCAGCTCACCACTCTGGTGGGCGGCTGTGAGCCTACTGGGGTGCAGGCTAAGAATCAAACATCTATCCACACACCCCCCAGCAAGTGAGAGCTGGAGATCTGAGCATGTCTTGCAAGTTTGACTATATGTGATATAGCAAATAAGGGGGATTTTCTTCTGCCATCTCTTTGAGGGCAAATATTTTTATCTCTTTTTTGCTCTGTTCTGATCAATGGTATTGCTCTATTCAATATTCTGTTTTTATAATTTCAGTATTTCCTTCGATATTGCTCTGCCTGATTGAAGGAACAGCTACTGTGAAAAAAACCAGATGCACTATTGTGCCTATTGCTGTTGTCCCGGTGCCCTGCTGTGAGGTTCTGGGCCAATTTCAGTGCACTGCCTCAGTTGGCTTTGTCCTGTCTTGTTCTGCTGTATTTTACTACCTTCAAAATAAAATAAATAAATAAGTTAAATAAATAAAAATAATAATAAATTAGAAAAAAATTAAAAAAGTAAATAACAACAACAAAACAGATCAATAAGGTACTGAGCAACCTGAAACATGATATAACTAAACAAATAGTGGACTTAAAAAGCAAAAGGAGAAGAAAGTGCTCTAAAGGATATAACTGCATGTACATTTAAGTGTGTAGGATTGATGACCATGTTGCTAAGTTTTTGTTGGATCAGAGAATGGAACTGTTTGCAGCCTCACTGTTTGAATGTCCACTTTGTATGCTTTAATTTTGTAACTTGAACAACTATATCCAAGAAGATAATATGTAATGTATCAACTAGTGATTTCTTACTGTTTTTTTTGAAATTCTGTATTGTTTCTACCCTTTTTTTTGTTTTGCTCCACCCCATCTTTAAATAAAATTTAAAAAAAAAAAAAAACTTTAGGTAATCACTGATCCTAAGGCGAAGGCATTAGCTGGGCTTCTTCCCCATGCCTGCAACACCAGCTGTGAGAGGCAAGCCAGAATGAAATTCAGTTCACATCATAAACTGTGAATTAGAGGGTTTGCACCAAACATTACAAGCAGTGTGCTTTCTTTTCTTTTTTTTATCGGTACTGGGGATCAAACTCACAACCACACATTGGCAAGGCAGACACTTATGCCACTGAACTAAATCCCCAGCCCAAGCAGTGTGCTTTCAAACCTCTCTGTGCTCACTCTTCACATCTTGCTCTCTCCTGAAGTTAAGATGTTCTCAAATCCATAGGCTAATGTGGATAGTGACTCAAGGCCGGGACTCAGCAATGCAAGATCCTTGCCATAACCCTGGTGCTGCCTCTGATACAGCAGCAAGGTATTTAATTCAGAGCCTCTAGGACTCCAGGCAATGAAACTTGTACCCATTTTATGGGCAGGCCATCCAGTGTCTTCAAACATGAGGGTCTTAAAATTCAGACTGCAATAATTACTATTCGTTTCAGCAAGTTCGTCTCTCAAAATTCAAACAAAACCCCAAGGAAACCTAGTCAAATGAACTAAAGTTGAACTAACAATTTTCACTCAAATAGACCCCTTATCCTGAAGACTCTTCCTTCTGAAGGGTTTAGGAAGAATCTTAGGCTAAATCCTGACCCCTGGGAAGAGGGATCTTTTGTTCCCTGGGAGAGGAAGTGAAGTAGGAGGTTAGGGCATGGCAAACCAGCAGGTGAAATGGCTGTGACCTGTCAGTTACACAGTTTCAGGTCACATGTGAAGAACGGTTCCAAAAGCCCTGCAGGTGGAACCAGGCGGAGAATGCTGGCTTCAGTCCTTCTCCAGAAAGCTCAAGCAGATTTTTGATAGGACAACCCAGATGGGATGTCAGCCCGAAGAGTGTTCTCTCTTTCACAGTGGTCCTCTCCAAGAGTGTTCTTCTTTTCCTACTTTTAGGTCACTTGAACTCACTCTGCAGAGCATGTTCCTTTTCCTCCTTTAATAAATGTAAAACTTCACTACTTTTTGTGCTTGCCTTGATCAATTTTTTAAGGTCAATAAAAACCTAGAAATCACCGTTAGGAGGAAACTCCAGCACCCAAAAACCTGGTAAGAGAGGGACATACTGCAACAGGGAGCAGAAACACCAAAACAGCTCCCAGGATTTGGAGACAGATTTATGTCAATGGGCACTGATCAGGATCATTCCCAAAATATCAGGCCCTGAAGGCTCAGGGAGGGAGGTTTTTATGGGGTTGCAAAGGGGAAGTAGAGAGGCAGACTATTCGGCTGTCTTTGAGTCTTACAATGAGCATCATAGTGAGCAGTCATTTCCAGGGTACAGAAGCAACTGGACCTGCAACAGGAACTGTTACCTGGGCAATGAAGAAACCAAAGTACACTGGGTGGGGGGTGCATTTTCTGTTACAATACAATAGGCCCTAACTAGGCAAGCATGAGGTCTGGGCCACTACCGTACAACCCCCCTTGTTGGCTTTCAGTTCTGTGGACTTTGTGAATTTGGACTGAGAGAGGGAGATTCCAGTTGCCCTTTAAAAGGAGGACATTAAGACCATGGCCTAAGGCCTCAGAAAGATCTGGAAACTTTGTGAATTCCTTTGTGACTATCCAGAGCATAGCATAGAATGTGACTGGTCTAAAAGTCCAAAAAATGTAGGTATTTGCTAAACAAGAGACATATTTATCATTGATAGTTTACAGGGACATAGATTTTAAAAAGTCAAGTGAAATCTCAAAATAAGTACTATTATGGACTGACCCCTCACATTCATAAACTGAAGCATTAATTCCCATGGTGACTGTATTTGGAAAGAGAGCCTTGTCCTAGTTACTTTTCTCTTGTTGATGAAACACAATACTTGACACCCACAGTTAACGGAGGAAAGGGTTGTTTAGCTCACAGTTTGCAGCAGTTTTAGTCCATAACTGGCTGGCCCCAAGGCAATGTGGCACATGGCAGATGGACACAGTTAATGGCAGTGGAAGACAGCAAGAGTAATGAGACAGTGAGACAAGCCTCTTTCTGTCCCTTGTACTTTATCCAGCCTACCAGAATTAGGGCGCTGCCAATCCATTCAGTGGACTGATCCAACAATCACCCACCCTGAGTGTCAGCATTGCACTATGAATCAATCACACATCCTAGATTCAGTCACCTCTAAAAAAACAAAAAATAATACCAGGATTTTAGGAACAGTGGCAGAAAGGCCTCAATGAGTGGGGCAGGCAATAGAATGAAGGAGAAAAGCAGACAAACAGGCAGAAAAATAGCATAACAGAAATGAGGCAGAGAAGGATAACTAGAAACTCTAACATAGATGCCCTTGATATACTATATTGTTAATAGTGCACCAGGATTTAAAACCCACATTACTCACACCGCTCTGCTTAGATGGATTATATTCTGTTCCAGTCATTCTACCTGTACTAGATTTGAGGGCACAGAGAGTAATCCCGAAAATAACAGGATATAGTATGGTAATCATCCTTAATTTCCTATTAAGTTAATCTAAAGCTCTGTAAAACCTACACTGTTTTACCATGACAATCATAATCAAATCTGGTTTGTTGGATCGCTGTTTTGTATTGATAGATTTTATTCAAAGCTGTTATGATTGACAGTATCAAGTCTGAGAGTATAGGCAACTGCACTTAAGATGACAAGATTCACCAGAATATCCACTCTGGTTTGATTATTACCTGCCTTTGAAGTTTTATATTGTCTACAGTGTTTTATTTTTTACTAATATTGTTATGTACTGCTATATTCAATTATACTGCTATATTCATTTATGCCTGATGATATAGGCAATTCTATTGAAGATAATAAGAAACAACACAGCAATCATTGTAGATCACCTTGTACTGTGGTTTTATACAACTTTTTGGTTTCATGTTTTTATAGGAATTTGTTTTGTTTTGTCTTGCTAAGTTTTGTTTTTCCCTCTAATACAGAAAGAATAGAAATATATGTAGAGACTCATGCATGCGTAGCCGTTTACACTCTCACTGTTTGACGATCTACTTTGTATGCTTTAATTTTGTAACTTGAACAACTATTTCTAAGAGGACAATATGTAAAAAAAAAAAAAAAAAAAAAACAAACACTGTGACCACATGAGGTTTGGGGGAGACATGTAGACATAAACCATAACAGGCCTTTAAAGAGGTAATTGAGGTTAAATGAGGATATAATACATAATCTGATCGAACTGGCTGATCTCCTTAAAAGAAGAGGAAGAAGGCCCAGGGAGTAACTCAGCATCAGAGAACTTGCCCACCACGCATGTGGCCTTGGGTTTCATCCCAAGCACTGCTAAAAAGAGACAAAAGAACACAGACAGGTCATGTGAGAGCACAGTATGAAAGTGACCATGTGCAAGCCAGGAGAGGGACCCTACTAACACCTTGATCATGGACTTCTGTCCTCCAGAACTGAGCCAAGATTCATTTCTGCTATTTCAGTTGCCCCCACCCCCTGCTGCCAATTTGGGGTATTTTCTTATGGCAGCCTTACCAAACTCCTACAAACACCACGAATACACTTTCTTCTTTCATAATCCACCAACCTGTACTCTTCTCTCTGGTCCTACCGTGGCTTCTCTTTACCAGGAAGTTTCTGGAGCCTCCCCAGTACCCCGATCAAAACGCATCAACCTAAAGAAATGGTGTGTCTGCTCAGTCACTAAGGGCCACATCTCTTCTGCAATGATCTTCCTAGTCAATGAAGCTGTTGTAGTCAGGGGTTACCAGGAGTATAAGACAATACAGGACACGTAATTTATAGTAGTAAATCGACCACTTAATCGACCACGGAAGCCAAAGAGATAAAACTATTGATTTATAGGTCTCTTGTGCTACCTGTGGGGGTAAACAGGACACAAATTCACTGAGAGCTGGCAGCGGGGGAATGACATTGACAGTGACACACAACATCATCTAGACAAGTGAAGCCCAACGAGAGCCATGAAAATGTCCAGTTTCCTTTGTGGCTGTGATGCATGGCTTCTATGATGTCATATCTTATATACCACATCTGAGTTGTGCAGCCAGACTTCATATTAAACAGCAAGACAGGCTGTCCAATAGTCCTGACCTCCGCGACAGACACTGTTGCACTAGAGGACAGGGCTTACTGTGACATGAGCTCTTGCAGAAACTCATACTGCAGCTGCAGCGCTGTGGCCAGCCCAAGCCACTGGCAAGTCCACGTGATGGTCAGTTGGTGACCCTGGGTAAGTCCTGCTCCCCACAACACAGAGGAAACCCAATGAGTGGCTTAAAAATCACCAAATTAAAGTCATCAACAGGGACATTGTCTAAAAGCTACTCTAGAGATGAAGGATAAATAATCTTCCCAGGAGACTCAGAGGATTACAGCTCCTATAGGAAAACTGCACAGTACTGCTTAGGATTTCAGATCCAACCCCTCAGTGCAGAGACCGCGACAGCCTAGGGGTCAAAGTAGCGCTGAACCGACTTCAGAGCCCTGGGTGCAACATTGGCAGAATTGTCTCTCTGAGCACCTTGAGGGATGGTTAATTTTATATGTCAGCTTTAGGGGGCTGCAGGTGCCCAGACATTTGGCCAAACATTATTCTGATGTGTTTGTGAGAGTATTTGTGGGTGAGAATGGCATTGAAACAGACTAAACCTCTTAATGCGAGTGGACCTCGTCCACTTCACCGAAGGCCTGAGAAGCGCACAAAGACACCCTCCCTGGGGTCAGATGCAGCTCCACTTGCCTAGTTTCCTTCTAGCTGGGACACTGGTCCCCTCTCCTTAGAGTCATACTGGAACTGTTCCTGTCGGTGTCACACCTGCTGGCTTTGGGACACAGCCTAACTCAAAGGCCCCCTTAGGTATCCACTGGCCAACTGTAGATCACGAGATGCTTCAGTCTCTCTAATCAATGTGATTCGACACCTCCAAACAGCTCTCTTAGACATATGTGGACACATCCTGCTGGTTCTGCCTCTCTGGAGACCTCCACCTAATACACTTCCTGCATCATATTTTTAATGTTTGCTAAATCTTACGTGGCCTATTCAAAAACTTTGGGAGCAGGTGTCTCATTGTGTTACCGAGGCTGGTATTGAACTTCTGGTACTAAACTCTAGACTGGTATGGAGCCCTCTTCCTGCCACCCAAGTGCTGGGACTGCAAACATGAGAAAAAATGACAACATCTTTAAATGAAATTGTGTCACACTCATAAATTCAAATCACGTATTTCTCATTAAAAATACAAACACCTTGTACCTATAAATCAAACACACGCTTATTAAAATATTAGTTCCCCCCCACACAATGCACAGTGCTGAGGGTCACTGTACACACTTTGACAGTGGTGACAGTTTATGGAATATAACTGACCTCCATTTGGTCAAGTCGGATCTTGCCTCTCATTTCCGACTTGACCAAATGGAGGTCAATTATATTTTATGGTGAACGGAACCTTCCATTTCAGGAGGCAAGATCCTGCTTTATTAGGCATCAAAAATAATATGCAAGGCAAAAAGAATGCTGACTACTTTCTGGGCCTATCAGTTGCTGAATTTTGTGACTTATCGGATCATCAGTATGTGGGTTAGTAAAAGGGGTTCAGGAGGAGCTTGCTCACTGAGGCAGTTTGGCACCGTTAGCATCTTGCAGAGGACCCACTTTCAAGATGGATTCTTTCCCTGCCTGTCTTTGTCTCTGCCTGTATCCATCCTCCGAGACCTCTCCCCGTGGCCTCGGTTTCTTGCAGCCTAGCAGCTTACAAGCAGCGGTACTGTTATGTGGTGGCCCACGGCTCCATAATTAATGAGGCATTTGCGGGGGTGGAAGAGAGGAAACAGTAGCTCTGATTCACAGTGCCAGGGATGGTGACAGCACTGTCACCAGAGGGGCGTTGGGGAAAGGTATCGGTGATGGTTTCCATGTGACACAGAGTAAGCATGCCCAGACACTGGCCCTCAAGCAGATATCAGGGATCTGGCGGTCCTGCGATGGGTGGAGAAATCCCATACAATCAAGCCCTGTCTGGTCACATGGAAAAACTTTGTTTTTGTGAACAAAGGAATCACTTCGTTTTACATGCAAACATAAAATATGTCTTCGTCTGTTTTTCATTGCTACAACAAGATACTTGAAGCTGAATACTTTATAAAGACAAGAAGTTTATTTAACTCAGTTTTGAAGACTAAAAGTCCAAGGTTGAGTAGCCTCATATGTTCGGATAAATACTCAAATGAGGGCCCCTTGGCTAAATCACACATGGCGTGGGACCATTACAAGACAAACCAGAGATTCAGGGAGCTAGACTTGCTCTTTCTGTATTAGTGTGTTCTCTTTGATACTAACTAAGGTCCCCCCAAAACTACATTAATCCCTCCCAAGGGCAGTGCCCCCAGAGGCTGAATTACCCTGTATTAAGCTCCACCGCTCAAAGATTCTGCCACCATCCAGAGACTACTCTTCCAGTTGTTGAAGCTCTGAAGGCCACACTTGAACCACATATGAACGGTAACAAGGCCTTTCTGCTCCGTTTTAATAGGTACTTTTTTTCTAAGAATGCAGTTAGTGCATAGGTTGAGAGAAGACTGGTCTTTATTTCTTTCTGAATTCCAAGAGTTGTTTCTCATTTTGGGAACTCGAGCCACCAGAAGCGGTGGAGCTCACGGTATCAGTTTTCCACTGCCCTGAGGGGCGGCCCCACGGAGGCTCAGGGGGCCTGGCTAGCGTCTGCCACTTCTGTCTATCATCCAGAGCTGGGCGCCTGCACCAGGAGGCGTTGTGAGTGACTTTGCCTTCATTCATCCTTATATTTCAGTTATATTATATTAATATTTCTTAAACCATGGGTATAGGTAGGTTATATTGTTTATTTATTTTTGTCTCTTTGAGACAGGGTCTCTCTATGCAGTTCAGGCTGGTCTTGAGCTCACTCTGTAGCCCGGGCTGTTCTCAAATTCGCAACGATCCTCCTGCCTCAGCCTCTCCCAAGTGCTGGGATGACAGGCATGCGCCACCACGCCCAGCTTAAGGTGGGTTACATTAGCTGAAAACTTCACCTTGGAACTGTACAGAGAGTGTTAAACATATTTGTAAAGGGAGATGAAGTCCGACCGGACTGAGAATCCACCGCTTTAAAAGAAGTTTGCTGGGGACTGAAACTGCCTTTCCAAGTGGAAACACCAGTTTCTTTTCTGGAACCAGCCTGACCCAGTGGGAGAGGCTGGCTCCCAGGTGCAGGAGGGCTCTTTATCTTCAGTCCTAACAGTCCCTACACACTCCTCAAATGAGAAGAGACACAGTGGCCTTCAGGTGGCCATGCGGCCCCTAGAGAGCTATTGAAGAGCTGCCTTACCTTTCTCCATATGTGTGATGAAGATGAAAATAGCCCTCCCATGTCGGCTTCCACGTACCAGAGAGAAACAAAACGAGGAAGCTGAGCACCTGTAGTGGAGCTCTGATGCTCCAGGAATAGAAGTGTGGGTTTATTGTGACCCCTGTGGGGCGGTAGCCACCTCCGCAGAGAGCCTTCAGGAAATGGATTGGTGATGCTTTTGTTGGCACACACAGCGTACCTTGCGTAAGTAAACTGATGGTTTATTAAACCCTTTTCAGTGGTTCCTTTCCTTATAACCACTCAGCAGTGGGACTGATCAGGAAAACCATTGTCCTCAGGAAGGAAAAGAGGTTTCAGGGAGATTGGGGGTACCCAGTCCTAGCTCAGGGTCACCCCAGCAGCCAGTTCCAATCGGAACTGGAATCCGTGTGGCTCCTCGCGATAGATTCTGTGCATCTCTAAGGACACAAGTGAGCCCTCAGACGTGGAAGAAGTTACTGGTGAAAGTGCTAGAAAGAAAAGAAGCCCTTGCTGACAACTAGAGCAGCCCCTGACACACGGGAGGAGAGGCCGGGGGTGTCCACACCCCCTGAGATCCCAGGAGAGGGTCTGAGTCTTGCACCTGTTGGAGAAGACCTTCAAATCCATTCAGTCCAGGGGGCTGAGCAATGCCTGCAACCCCCTTCTCAGAGTGTAGGTTTTTGCTTTTAATCTTCTTCAATTATAATATCCCTCAAGCTCTTTATTTTGGTTTTTATTTTAACCTCCTAATTGCTACAGGGAGGTGGCAGCTAGAAAATGATTGGGCCTTTAATGGATCCATGGTTGTCATATGAATTCTCCTTACCCCATCCTAAATCTGCATTTCCAGGAATAAAAAGAAAACCCGTAGTAGAGGGTACACAAAGCACACAAGCAGAGTGCAAGGAATCTCAGTCAACAATGAAGGCATTGGGTCCTAAATAGCTGTGAGGAAAAGTCTCGCATCTTTTGTGGAAGGCCATAAAAAAGAAGAACTACTCTCCTAGTCCTACTGCAAATGGCCCAAAGAAATTGTTTGAGGTGCACGATCTCCAGGTCCTGCCTCCAAAGGCCCTGGAGCTGCCCTTACACCGTGTTTTTCTCTTCCATCCTGCCCTTCCTCACGCACCAAGGCAAGGCTGCCTGTCGGAACGGGATCTGCCCATGCGGGCAGCCTCAGGCCAGCTGGAAGGCTGCATGGACAGCAGGCCAGAACGGCCACTCTGAGGACACGGCAGGCTGGTGTGAGGGCCCAGGGCTTGGCTCTGCACACCAGGGGAAAACACCGCTTTGGTTCAACCCTGGTTTTCTCATCAGAGCCATGATGTCCCAGAATGACCTGCAGACAAAAGAGAAAGGAAAAGGGCCCATAAGATCTTAAAGTTGAGCGCCATCCCTCTTATGAATCTCTCCTAAACTGCACCGACAAGCACACCAGGCTGAGTAATGGTCCTCCTTGGAGACGGGAAGGGAGGCGCCCTCCTGTGCTTTCCTCCCTATACCTTTTTGCTCAGTACCATTTTCCCCTGCTGGACTTAGAGCCAACGAAGGTAATTCTGCGTTTTGCCCACCTCGACCTTTGTCCCTGGATTTAGTAGAGACCATACGTTTCTTTAGTTATTGCCAAGACATATGTATCTATTTTTGAAAAAATGAATGAATACTTTTGCTCCATAATAATCAGCACAGGAAGAGAAAAAGGGCAAAGTCTTTTGTTACCAAATATCAAATTGCAGCTCACAAAAGTTCTTACCATCTGGCCCAGCAAACCATGGCCACCCCAGGGCGAGAACCATATAGGTGTTTCTTGAGATCCCTGACGCGCCATGTTGGACCTTGGGGCACTGGGAAAACGGGCAGCCAGTTCACCCCTCTGGTGGGTGGGCGGCTGTGAGCCTCCCAGGGCGCGGGCTAAGAATCAAACATCCACCACCCCCCAGCAAGTGAGAGCCAGAGATCTGAGCATGTCTTGCGAGTCTGACTATAGGCGACATAGCAAATAAGGGGGATTTTCTTCTGCCATCTCTTTGAGGGCAAATATTTTTATCTCTGTTCTGATCAATGGTATCGTTCTATTTATTCAATATTCTGTTCTTGTAATTTCGGTATTTCCTTTGATATTGCTCTGCCTGATTGAAGGAACAGCTATTGTGAAGAAAACCAGATGTACTATTGTGCCTGTTGCTGTTGTCCCGGTGGCCTGCTGTGAGGTTCTGGGCCAATGTCACTGCACTGCCTCAGTTGGCTATGTCCTGTCTTGTTCTGCTGTATTTTACTACCTTCAAAATAAAATAAATAAATAAAATAAAAAATAATAAGAAATAAGAAAAAATAAATTAAAAAAGTAAATAACAACAACAAAACAGATCAGCAAGGTACTGAGCAACCTGAAACATGATATAACTAAACAGATAATGGACAGATAAAGCAAAAGGCGGAAAAGCAGGTGCTCTAAAGGATCTAACTACATGTATATTTAAGGGTGTAGGAATGATAATTATGTTGCTAAGTTTTTGTTGGATCAGAGCAGGGAGCTGTTTGCAGCCTCACTGTTTGAATGTCCACTTTGTATGCTTTGATTTTGTAACTTGAACAGCTACATCCAGGAAGACAATATGTAATGTATCAACTAGTGATTTCTTACTATTCATTTTTTTTTGAAATTCTGTATTGCTTCTATCCTTTTTTTTCTGTTTTGCTTTATTTTTCCCCTCTCCTTAAATAAAATTTAAAAAAATACACACACAAAAAAAGTCACCATCATGGGGCACAGCAGACCTCACCCTCTTTCAAAGCAGGCATGGAGAATGTTTTTCCTTGGCTCGCTCGAGTCCTCATGATTGTCAGCTTCCGCTTTGGTGCTGTGCTGCTGGAGGAAGCGACGTCACTGCCTGGCTTTCCTCAGGAGGCTGACAGCCCAGGGAGCTGTGTAGCAATCCCGAAATCAGCAGTGTGGATCAAAGTTCCGTTTATCTGATCAATAAACGCAGGTGTCAGAAAGGAAACAAGGAAGGAGACACCTCTCCCTTCACAAATGAAAATTTCTCCCAAGTTTGTTGGAGAATGAAGGCAAGTTGGAAGATTTCACATTTCCAGATTCTCTGTGAAACAGTCATCCCAGGGGATCTGAGGATATATTCCCGCCACTTCAGGGTGTCCCGTGGACTCTGTGGAATGGCTTTTCAGCTCAAACCAGGCAAGGACTGGCACAGGGTGGCACATTCTGTTCTTCCCTACACTAGCATGGAGCAGTCACCACCCCAGGAGCAAGAGCTGCTACAGCTCCTTGGTGGCAATGACTGACCACAAGGGGTGCCCACGTCTTGGTCTGCACTTCACCTGCCCCAAAGCTGGGATGTTCTTGCCTCTGTCAGAACTGTGCTGCACCCAGCAGGAAGACTGGTCGTTAATATCCCGTTGGGGTCAAGCAGCCAACACTAGCCTCTGGAGGCTCCGGTGACTGCCGAGGGTGACTTGCATCCATTAGCACTCATCGTCCGGCTGGTGTGACAGTGACACTGCCCGCAATGCTGCCCATCGGTGAGCAGCACATGGTGCCTGAGTGTGTCAACTTGAGACATTTAGAAGCTTAAGTAAATCGGTTTAGCAGTTCTGTAACCTGGGGTGTAGAAGACCCTCCCAGGGTGGCTTGTCACCTGGGCAGTATAAAGGAGAAGAAGGAAGGACGAATGAATTCCACTCTTTGGAGGAGCTCCAGCCCGCCTTGGGCTTGGACGTTGTCTCCTGGCCTCCAGCGCAGACTCCTCAGCCCTCCAGCATCGACCATTCCGTCTTCTGTCGCAGACCCATCAGCCTGCTGGGGCGGACTTGCACGGGACACTGGGGTGAACTCCAGATCTTGGTGTCATGGTTTATGTCAGTGGCTCCCAAGCCTCGTGCCTTTGCATTATGCATTTGTGATTGGTTCATTGTCTAGCCCTTGGACTGGAGGTGTGAGTGCTCCACCGGCCTAGGGGTGGAGCCAGGATATGATGTAATGGCAGGAAGAAGGTGTCTCTCTCTCTCTCTCTCTCTCTCTCTCTCTCTCTCTCTCTCTCTTTCTCTCTCGCCCGTTCTGGCTTTGCTGTTTGCAGCCGCCATGAGCTGCAGTCCCGCCATGCCACCCTGCCTTGGCGCCAACTGAGTATGGACTGAAACCTCCCAAAACTGTAAGAAATAAACCTTTCCTTTCCCAACTTTGAGCATCAGGTATTTTGTCTCAGCGAGGAGCAAAAAGTAACTAAGACACTTGGGTTGACTCCTTCAGCCTCCAGCATGTAGACACCCTCTGCACGCTTCCTTATCCAACTCCGTGGCTGAGCAGCGTAAGCCAGTCTTGTGATTTCTTACATATTTGTGTATCTCGTGTTATGCTTGTTTTCTCTAGTAAAACCCTGACTGATACACAGCAGCTCTGGGAAGCGTGTGTGTGTGTGCATGTGTGTGTGTGTGTGTACATGTGTGTGTGTGCATGTGTGTGTGCGTGTGTGTGTGTGTGTGTGTGTGTGTGGCTAAGAGGGCAGTAGCACATCACACGCTTCCTGAAATGCCACGTGCTTCTGTGCCTCTTCAGACATGACTCTGTGCAAATCACAGTCAGCTAAAGTTCCAACTGCCTGGGCACATCCATCATGGCCCTTCGGCCCCAGTCTTCTGCTTCGGGTCTCAGCCTAGCACACCTTGTGTGAGAGTCTGCAGTAACGTGAGGGAACCAACATTGGCCAGAACAAAAACCAAGATGAAGGCAATTGTGGGAAGCATTTCAGATGCCACGGGCTGGCAGCCAAGGCGCTGGGACTCGGAGAGGGTGCAGCAGTGAACCCAGGCATTAGTGCCACGGCTTACAGCACAGTTCTGCCGAGATGCGGAACAGAAACTAGGACCAAGTTCTTCAGAGGGGCACCTCAGAAGAGAAACAGTTCACAGCAGGCAGAAGACAGCAAAAGCAAGGAACCTTAGCAGCATGCAAGCAGAGGTTCAGAGGTGGGGAAGGCGGAACAGGAAAAACGAGGGAAGAGAAAGTGGCAGAGATGGAATGCAATCCAAACATTCTGAACAACTCCTTAGGTCTCAGACACGTTAGGATCTGGGCGATCTTGATGGCTGAGTCACATCAGAACATTGCAGGATAGGTGTTTGAATTAACACACACTAGGTTTGCCGAAAGGCTAATTGTTCAAAATTGGCAGCATTTCAGAGAACTGACAAGGCCGTGCATCACCCAAGGCTCAGGGAATTGCTAATTCCAGAGAAAGTTAATTTATCACCTTTTTGATAAAGGGGTAATTTTAAAAGCTTGTGGTGTGGTGTTTGCGACTCCTTAATTAAAATTTAGTGCAGTTTATTAGACAGCCTGGTGGCTTCTGTTATATTATATTTGTACTCAACCATTTGATTTTTCTCCCAGGGATTGTTTTAAATTCCTACCCCCTGCCCCCATCTCTCTCATCTGTCTGTCTTTGAAAGCAACAGGAATATAAAAAACATGTAAATCTCAAACTGCCCTTTTGGGACATGGTAAGATTAAGAAACAACATGTCCAGGGAAGCACTTTTAGAAAGCTCTTCCTTAGAAACATTAAACTCACCCACCAATAAAAAGAAGCGGATGTGTTCACACCAAAGGTACTGCTTTTCATTTCAAATGTCATTAGACGCTCCTTCATGGCAGCCCCAACTAGAATAGAAAGACCAATAAAAAAATGAGGGAAAGTGTATTGTGTTATTTTTCTTGTAGCT
This sequence comes from Hydrochoerus hydrochaeris, assembly GCA_004027455.1. NCBI lineage: Eukaryota > Metazoa > Chordata > Mammalia > Rodentia > Hydrochaeridae > Hydrochoerus > Hydrochoerus hydrochaeris. Next base: position 88,914 of record PVLA01007338.1, on the reverse strand, counting down.
GAAACCAAACACCCAACATCCGCAGGTTAAAGGAGGAGAGGTTGTTTTAGCTCACAGTTTGTAGAGGTTTCAGTCCCTAGTCAGCTGGCTCCAGGGCAGGGTGGCGTGGCAGAGGGGCATGCAGAGGAGAAATAGTTCATGTAAGGCAGAAGACAGAAAAAGCAAAGAACCTTAGCAGCTTCTTCTCTGTTTCTTTTATACTTTTTCTAGGCTACTAGGATTAGGGCAGTGCCAAACCAATCCGCGAACTGATTTGGTATCACCTACCCTCAATCCCAGCACCGCACCATACTCTGGTTCCTCTAAAAAAGCCCAACCTGTAATGTGTTCCGGGACCACACAAACTTACAAACAGCTACAGTTTGAACCACTAAAATTTAACTTCCCAAATTTGTAACATGGAATGATCATTCCTCTCTGGGCATTCCTAGCTATGATTTCAGAGTATTTCCTCAAACTTATCGGAGTTAAGTAATTGGGATTCAAAAAGTGAAGTTAAAACGAAGTACATATAATGCCACCAGGTAACTAAGGATTCAGACAATCGGATTGTGATTTTTCTGCTCATTTATTTTAAAAATGCCACACTTCTGTCTTTTTTCCTTGAGGGTTATTGCTTGAATTTTTATCATCAGCAAATATTATCGAACACTTAAAAAAGTCGTTACTTTAAAAAAAATTCTCAGGATAAAAGCTCTGAGTCAGGGTGACAGAATTTGAAGGTGGCTTGTTTCCTGGCAGTGGATGTCCTCAACTTACCTGGTGCTAGAGGGGAACCTGCGACTCACCCCGGGACCCCCAACAAGAAAGTAAAACTCTCCGCAGGTTTTGCTTGGTGAAAACACCACCAAGAACCAAACCAGGACACGAAGCAATGCATTTTATTGTTTTCTTGTCTCTTTCTTTCTTTCTTTCTTTCTTTCTTTCTTTCTTTCTTTCTTTCTTCTTTCTTTCTCTTTTTCCCTTCCTTCCTTCCTTCCTTCCTTCCTTCCTTCCTTCCTTCCTTCCTTCCTGTCTTTTTCTTTGTTTCATCTCTTTGCCAGCAAACAAATGATTTTGGTGACAAAGGACAAATGTAAACATTTTCAACATAAAATAACTGGGTTTTTGTGGGGTCTATGCTTTTTAAAAATAATTCCACAAATCAAGCAGACTGGTAAATGTATCAAACTACCCCAGTGCTCTTCCACATACACAGTTTTAATAGGTAAAGAAACACAATCATATTTTTAAAAACTATATCACCAATATGCTTAAAGGTTAGATTTAGAAACCCCCAAACAAGTTTCCTGAAACGAAGCTTCTGCATTTTATTTGGGTTTTGATGATCACTCAACCTTGCTTTTCTAGGTTATCTTCTGTGGTTCCAGTCCCTTATCCCATTTTCAAGCTGATCACCCCCAGAAACTCAAAAATGTTCCACAAATACCGTACCCAGAAGTCAGTTTACTTTACCACACAGCGCATATTTGTGTAATTATGTTTCTGCTTTCACCCCACACAAGAAAAACCAAGTCTCGAGAAAAGGAGCAACTATGCCCCTCTCTCTTCAGAAAGGGCCTCAGGTGAGAAAGGAGCAAAAGCGGGGCGCACAACTACCGCCTCAATTTTGAAGCACCTAGATTTCCTACAGCTGCAACACAGTGTCGGAGACCAGCCCAAAAGCCACTGTCCTGGGAAGCTACCGATGGCCCCATCCTCTTGAGGACTGTCCTAGAATCTGTAGACAACACGACAAGCCACCTCTCACTTGCCGTCACAGGTACCGGAGAGAACACTCAGCACAGCCAACCAACTGTCTCTGGGATGACTCGGTCCCCTCAGCCTGCACCCACCCCTCACTAGCCAGTGCTGTCCTTACTGTCAAGTGACCTGGAGAGGACTCTATCGCTGGCATTAAATCACTCAGCACTCTACCTGGGAAAGCGGAGACTTTGTGTATGAACTTGGGAAAACTCTTATGAATACTCCATGGTCCTCTGGTTTTTGCCCCCCTCCTCCCAAAAACTAATTACAACCAGCAACTGGTACAAAGACATGAAATAGTCCACCTGAGAAATTCAAAATAAAATCCAATAAAAAGTCAGCATTTTGACATGTTCATAACACACCAATTTTAACAATCAAATTTTTAAGTAAATATATTCACCTCAAGCCAGACTATAATTTTTAATTTTTAAAAAAAAGCAGAGCAAAATTACTGTGGAAAAATGCTAACCAGTTATTTGAGTTCATATTTGGAAGAAAAAAACTTTCTTCGTATTTCAATGCAGAGTTAAAGAGCAGTAAATGTGTATATATCCAAAATGTATAATCTGTATAGTTTCGTGGTCATCTTCCTTTCTGAAGATTGCTTGGTGACAAAATAAAAGCTTGTACTTGCACAGGAGGAGCTAAAGTTGAGCTGCCAGGCTCGTGAGCTCAGAGCAGGACATTCATGCATTGCTTTAGCAGTACGCATGCAACCCTGGAAAACTACAGCAGATAGCCTGTCACGCTGACAGCTCAGAGAAGGACCACTGTTAGCGGCACCCCCTCCAGTGTGCACCTCCCTGGCCTACAGCTCGTTCACCGTGGCCCTGATCAGGGTGCTGGGCAGGCAGAGAGCGCTGGCTCACAAGCCTGGTGACCTCTGGCACACACAAACCAAGCATTGCAAAAGCTAAATTCCTCCGGGGGCTTGCGGCTCGCAGTTAGTCTTCAGCAGCCCTGCTCTCTGGCTGCAAACATCTCATTAGACTAATGCATTCAGCACAGGTAGAGAACTTGATTCACCATAGCTACAGCAATGAATTTCCATTACCATGACAGCTCCAACCACACCGTGTCCGGAAAACCAGCCGACCACTGGCTTTTAAAAAACACACACGTTTTACATGCAGAAAACGAAGCCTCTGAGTGTGCGTGTGTGTGCATGCGTGTGTGTGCACGCGTGCGTATGTGTGTGTGTGTCAGTGTTTCCTTTCTCTTAGCAACCCAGCTAAGAAAAATGTGCAGTGCAGCTTTTTGTCAACATGAGCTGAAAGGTAATGACACTTGTGTTTCTTTGGTAATTACATCCTTGTAATAACCTGAGTTACGTCACAACTGTCAGAATGGGTGTTTCCAACATTGCAGTTTTCATTACCCCTCTTTTGTTGCCAAAGAAACCAGACTGTAACATCATCTATGTGTCCCAGTCCTGCAGCGGTGAGGGTCTAGCTGGGCTTGTAGGATAGTGCGGTTGGGCTTTGGACAAAAAAAGAAACTGAGAAAAAGAAAGAAGAAAGAAAGCAGAGAAAGCAAGAAAGCAAGCAAGAAGAAAAACAAGAAAGAAAGAAAGAAAGAAAGAAAGAAAGAAAGAAAGAAAGAAAGAAAGAAAGAAAGAAAGAAAGAAGAAAGAAAGAAAAAAAGGAAGAAAGGAAGGAGAAAGAAAGAAGAAAGAAAGAAAGAAAGAAAGAAAGAAAGGAGAAAGAAAGAAAAAAAGGAAGAAAGGAAGGAGAAAGAAAGAAAGAAAGAAAGAAAGAAAGAAAGAAAGAAAGAAAGAAAGAAAGAAAGAAAGAAAGAAAGAAAGAAAACAGGAAGGAGGGAGGGAGAGAGGGAGAAACGTCCCAACAGCATTGTTATTCAGAGAGCTCATATGTTCAGAGCTACATAGGTGAACATACCATGCTTGGACTTAGCAATTCTCAGCTGCCTACAACACATGTGTGCAGGTCACCAACTCTGTGTCTCGGGCTCAGATCTGCACGAGGAAGGTCGTAAGCATGTCTACACTCCTGAAGCTGTTTGGGGACCCCCTGGGGTGCAATGATCCTCACACATGGAAAGAGCAGCCATGCCCCGTTAGCTTCTCTGTAGCAAATCAGTTTGTCCTGTGAAGATATTTTTTTTCTTCCTCTTTCTTTGGTAAAGCAGAGGAGGTTTCCTCATGGCCCATTTCATTCATTCTGGGGTCTTGAGGGTATCCCCCAATATTTCCTCTAAGAAGCAATCTCCCTACGGTTACACCCCACCACACACACATTTAGCCAGGACCAAACGTCCACGGGCCTAATTCAGCCTCTAGCCACAACTTGGTCAGTTATTGAGAATGAAAAAAATCCAACTAGAAGCACTGCACAGATAAGGAAACCAAGACTTTGGGATTTTCAATAACTTTTCCAAAGTCACACACAGGGTTTTCCTGAATATATGTGCAGTCATGTTAGAAAGAAAGAAAAACTTTCTCTCTTCAAATTATGGTGATATGAAGACAGTTTAAAACCAAAGCATTGTACTTACTGAGCAAGAAGAAATTTACCCTTTTAGTTCACTCAATCACTGAATTTTCATTTTCGTTTTGTTTTGTTTTGTTTGCTTTATGAGGGAAAAGGGAGATTTAGTAGATTTTCATTTTGATCATCTTCATATAAGCTGATTTTATTAAAGGAGGAGACAGAAGGAAGAAGAGAAAGAGGAAAAAAGAAAAATGACTTGATGGATGATTTAATTTTGGCTTGCATCTCTGTCTTAGCCAGAGTGGCTGTGTTTCTGTGTGTGATCTCATATTCAGTCTCGTACCACGTTCCACAGAACCTCGAATGGGTTGAGATACTAAATTTCACTTTAAAATACTTATTTGGGTAAATAAAATAAATCTTTCTTAATATTCAAAAATACTCCCAAGCCCCGTGAAAAACAAAAAAAGCTTAGCACAATCTATATTTTTTTTTAAAAAATTAAGCATGGAAGTTGTGGTTTTCTGCCCAGTTCTGGTGGGGTTTCTGATTCTGGTTGCTGAGGTCCGTACCTCTCTGCCTCACCCCAAATGTGTGATCACTGCAGGTTGTCTTTGAGTCAGACGTGTGCCTTTAACTGGTCAACTGGTCAGCCTAGCAGCACTGCCTAAACCTGAAATTAACTAATGCTGGCATATATTTATCAAGTAGGTCTCAAGAAATTCAGCCAGCATTTTTACTGATCTCAAATGTTTTTAATTCCAAGAAAATGTTAAGTTAAACATGCGAGAGAAAAGAAATTTGGTGGGATGACCGATGTTAACTCAGGGATTTCTTAAGAAAGAAAAAGCCTTTCTCTGAGGGGAAATTCTAAGCCTGACCCATTCCTGGTTTACTGAGGGATGACTGTCTCATACAGTATCCCATTTCCAACAATTTTCCCACTCCACAGATAAGGAAACCGAGACTTAGGGATCTTCAATAACCTTTCCAAAGTCACACGGCTCAATCCTGGATACAGGATTCACCCAGGCAGTTTGTCACCAAAGACACTATAATTAATCACTCTGCCACATAGCCCCTGGCTCTGCCCCTTGTCCCAGCTTTGCTATGAATCCAATGACAATGGTCAAATCATTGCCTCTCTTTAGCATGGAGGACGGGAAAAGGTCCAAGATAGGTTTTTTGGTTCCGACAGTCGACAGTCCTTTCTCTGGCAGTGCTTTGGGTGGGTGGAGTGCTCAGCTGTGACTGTGATTATGGCCATGATTACTAAAGGGCCAAAAGCGCATCATATATCAGTAAGATTTCTCTCAATAGCATCAATAAGGCCAGGTAGGCTAGCACTTTGGACTGTTGATCTGAGGCAGAATTACCAAGAAGAGAGTGTAGAGAAATAACAGAGAAAAGTCAAGATTCCTTTCCTGAAGGAGGAAGACCCGGCCTCCTGTGCCAAGGGGCCCAAGGTTTCTTCACACCATTTAACACACTCTGCCTTAAGTTTTCCCGAAGGCCGAGAACCCTCAGGGTTATGGACAGTCTGAGGCCTATGGTCCCTCCCTAAGTCAGGTCTTGCTTTTGGTCCTGATCCTTTCTATTCCCCTAAGGCTCCCTTTTGGAAAGTGAGTGTTTACTCAGCAGTACCCTTGTATATTGGGAACAGGCAGCTTGCTTTTTTTTTTTTAATTTCCAAGGGTTTACAGCTAAGAATTTGCTTTGAGTCTCAGAGGAGATTGCACTTGAACTTGGGTGAGGCGGGAACTGTTGAGGTTTTGAGGAGGGAATTAGTGCATTACTGGTGGGACATAGGACAGTTGTGTCAGGTTAGGCGAGTTATGAAATTGTAGCTATCTTTACTTGGGATTAAATATGGTTAAAGGAGATGAGTTTGAGTGTCAGGTTGACAAAGAGTGGGATTGTCAAATTGATTGGCCTGGGTGCACCTAGGGGATTAGTAAAGCATACTTCTGGGTGGGTCATGGAGGCATGACCTTGGGGACCATATCTGGGCTCCAGTCTCTTCTCTCTGGCATGTCCCCTCACCCAGCCACCCTTCCACCATGCAGTGAGCAGCTATGTGTCACCATATGCTCCTGTTATGATGTTCCTGTCACAGAGCAGCCAGCCATGGATTGAAACCATGAGCCAAATTAAATCCACCTCCCTGTAAGCTGAGGGTGTTGAGTAATTGGTCCCAGTAATGGAAACACTGATGAATCCAGACGTTATGGGAGAATATAAATCATGAAGCAGGGGACACACCTTTGTGGTAGGACACTGACTCATAGACGAGACCCTGGGTTCATCCCAAGCACTGAAAAAAGAGGAACAAATTGCAGGTTGCAAAATAATAGGTGGAATATAATTTTATTATGTTAAAAATGTTGATTTGCAAATTATGACAATATGCTGATAGTGCTGATTCCGTAGTGGGAAGATGATAAATGAGTATTAATCCTTTACTCTTTCTATTTCAGATTTTCTACAAAGGGACACCTACTTCTTTTGTAATAATAAAAAGGTGTCTAATTAGTAACCAAATTTTTCCTTGTCATTTCGGTAAAGTTGCTTATACTTCTCATAAACCTGAACCCTCAAGTCTTACCGTTGAAAAAAATTACTCAACCCTCAAGTCTTACCGTTGAAAAAAATTAGGACATTTGCTCGGTGGTTGTGGGTCACATTCAGCCTCTGACTTAGCTTCGAGTTAGAAGAGGGCCCCCAGCCTCCCCCAGGCATCCCATCGCCCGGTACTCTGGGCTTCCTCCTTGTATTTCCAGTGTCCATGCAGGGCCAGGTTCCCTCTCTCTCACCCTCGGTGGGGTCCTCTCAGAGTGACAATCCCCTGCTTTAGCTTTAGTAAACCTGTGTGGTAGACACAGTAAGTCGGAGATCCAATGAAGTGAAAATCACTCCTATCTAATGAAAAAATGACTCCCTCAAACTTTCCTGGACTCAAAACACGGCCCATTTACAGGGCCTCCGCCCCTTGCTGTTCTGAGCCTATGACGGCTGTTATTCAGGGATTGTCGTAGTGGAAACTTTTCTCAAGGTCTGGTGGCTTGGAAGGAGCACCTCCCAGAGGCCCTCCATGGCTGGCAGTGGTCTCAGGAGGGCACCAACACGGCCACAAAGCTATAAATTCCACGGCGGTGGAATTTATATCCCCGGCGTGCAGTGCAGTGCCCGGTCTATGGTAGGAAACCAGCAAGTGCATATTTCTGAATGAATCAAGAAATAAAGGTTTAAAGTGACCTCATCTGGATCAGTGTTCGCACTGATTCTCCCCACACTCTGAAGGGCTGGTGACACAGCTCAGTGGCACTGCCATGAGTTCAATTCCTGGCACCACAAACAAGCAAACGACAACAACAAAAGATAAAGTGATAGTCTCTCCACCCCCGAAGTGATTAATTTTAAATGTCTGTCACTGCATCAATAGATTTGCTAAAGTTGAAAGGAAAGCTTCGCCCTACTATTATCTGTGTCTTCCTCTGGCTATGACAATGTTCTCTCCTCGTGATCCTTTGTGCTCTGAATCATGGTTCTGTTAAGCAAATGTGGCTTTCAAGGTTTGTACGAAGACTCTCTAAGCACCTTCTTTTTTTTCTTTCTTTCTTTCTCATTTTCTCTCTCCTTTTTTAGTATTGCTGGAGATCAAACCCAGAAGCTCGAGTATGTCGGGTTCCACCGAGTGGTACCTTCCAGGCCCCTCCCCGCCCCACACAGGCCCCCCCACCTCATTTCTGTATGTGAAACAAAGCCTTGAGGGCCAAGAAACTTCTAGAACTGAAAATAGCAACCTCAGCCCAACCTCTACATATGCTCCAAGGGGCCACGAGAGAGACTTCAAATAAAGTACAGAGTGCATGAAATTTCAACTGATTTTAAAAAGCTGCTTCTTGGTTCAGTTTCCACAGAGACTCTGTGTGTGTGTGTGTGTGTGTGTGTGTGTGTAGGGGGTGACCAGGACAGAAGATATAACAGGACTCACCAAAGAGAGACTCTATGGCTTTACTTTTTCTTTTTTTTTTTTGGTACCAGGGATTGAACTCACAATCTCACACTTGCCAAGCTCGTACCACTGAGCTACATACCCAGCCCTGACTCTATGGTTTTAAAAGCTGCATTTAAAACACAGGCTTCGGGGAGCTGACTGGAGGATGAGGTCTGAGGCCCAGCCTCCCTTTCTCTGAGGGAAGATTTCCCTTAGCTAGGAGCAAGCACAGCGAACTTGACTCTCAATGCCAATGATACCCCCTAAAATTTTTTGAAGAAACAGGAGCAGGTTGTTGGCTAAAAATCAACTGATCGATAAACTCCTCTAACACACAGCCTTCTTCAAGTACAGATCATATCTGCAAGAGGCCTACACAGGCTGGAGACAACTCAGGCACTGAGTGTGGAGGAGGAGAAGGAAGAGGTAGGAAGGCTGTGTGTAACAATAAAAATGGCCTTTCAGAAATAAAGGGCATTCATGGTAAGGAATCCAAAGGGTTTTAGGTGAGGATGATTCAACAGTTCAGCCAGAGACCTGTTTTCCCTCATGGTCACAATGAGGCTGCCAGGTGCTGCTAGGCCCCATATCCTTGTTCCCATTCAGCACAGTGAAAACCTCTCCTGGTAGCTTCCACAAAAGAGCAAGGAAGCATCTTTCCTAGAACCTCTTGCCTGCCACCCTAATGACAGACACCAGATAGATTAAGTGACTTCAAACCACTCTGGTGCTGGCAGAGGTCCTGGTGCTGTGTCCCTGCCCTCAGGAGAAACCACAGAAGGTGCTAAAGGCTCCATGTGGCTGAGTCGCTCTGGAAACTGCAGAAGAGAACATTTTGCACCCTGGGTCGACACAGGTGGAACCGAGAGAGAGCATGAGGGAGCCGGTGTGCAGGGGACCCTGGGGAGGGCAGCTGGAGAGCCTGTCTTAGGCAGGGACAGGACCGGTCAGTGAGCAAAACCAGCAGCCACCTCGTTGGATGTGTTACATCCGTGCACCAAACACCGAATGATGAGTGGGATCATTTACTGCAGACACGGAGCAAGGAATGGTTTTAAACATTCCTAACCTTAGCAGGGAGACCGACACCCGCTCCCCCACTCAGAGGTCAGACCGGCGGGAACTCTGGAGACTTCCTGTGGGAAAACCAGAAAAACCCTCCACAGTGGCTGATGGGACTCATTTACGAGGTGGGGAAGATGGCACACAGCAGGTCGGTCCCCAAAGTAAAGCTTCACCGGTGACAATGTGTAGAAAACCTCCGATTAACAACTTAAAGGCCTTGCTAAGTTCGAGCCTCTGACATGAGAGACCAAAACCAGCAACAAGGTCAAGAAGGAATCTGGAGAAAACACACAAGACTCAGAGAGGAAAAAAAGGGATCTGGAGAAAACACACAAGACTCAGAGAGGAAAAACCATTTTTAAAAGTGATGACTAGTAATCCCGGAAGGCATACGATACTGCACTGACAGGGTGAGAATGAGTGGCTTTCAGAAGGATAGAAACAGATAAAAGCAAATCCTCTGAGCTAAAACTGTGCGAAGCAGGGTGTGGTGGTGACACACGCCTGTAACCCTGGCATTTGGAAGGCTGAGGCAGGAGGGTCATGAGTATCACCCGCCTGCGGGGCCAGGGCTGGGGGTGGCTTACTCCCAGACTTTGATTTCCCAGACAGACGTGGTGATTGGTCAAACACAAGGTGATGAGAGAGAGAGAGAGAGAGAGAGAGAGAGAGAGAGACCCAGGTTTCTGCCTACCTTGAGCCATTTCCAAACGGGTGTGTCTGCTAAATCCTGCTTATTTGGGAAGGCGTTCAAGCTGTGTACGCCACATGCTTCACCAACAATATGCTATCCTCTTTTTGCAGCTGAGATATAATCCGAGACTGGAGAGTTCTGGGATACGATATTCTGAAAGCCGTGATTCTTAACGTGAGTGTATTTCCGGTCTTTCCCATCCTGAGCTCTGACTCTCAGTCTTGGATCTTTTCCCAAATCTCTCAGCTTCATCAGGACTCACAAAGCCAGTAGGACGGGGGATCCGGGCGTCTACCTCCATGGGGGCCTCAGAGAGCACGGCATGGGGTTGGCTTTGAGGGACCAGTGGCCCAGAACAGTCAGGAATCAGCACGGTGCCTCCCGCGGCTGCCTGGACTCGTACAGTGTGCACACACGGAACCAGGGAGTCTGTTGGTGTGTTCGGGAGTTTGGGGAGCCTGTCATGAGTCCTGAGTGCTCATTTTCTGACACTATGGTAACCACCCGCAGCAACCCGCGTGTCTAATGCGCTGCCACACGGATCCCAGGAGCTTGGGGTTTGACCCCACGGTTGCACCAGCAAGTACCTCTCCTGACCCTTCCCCACTTTTCAGGTTCACCAGGGAACAGGTAACTGTTGTTGGAAAGCAGGGAAATGTTTTCTTGGATAGAAATCGTTTAGAATTATTTGCCTTTTATATATCTTTCTTGATAAATGATACACACCTAATTGTAAAAAAAATTCATTAAATTAAAAATATGTAAGCATCTCCGTGAAAAATTTGAAAGACACAAATAATAAGGTGAAAAGAAAGCTGTGTTTCTTCTGGCTCTGAGGGTGGAGGAGCCCCACAAAAGCAATGAGCGTGATTCACTTTAACGCAAGAGAGGTTGTGATTTTTTAAAACATAACATGGTTTAATCATAAAGTCAAATAAAAATTGTAGACATAGTTTTTGAAACTTGAAAACTAAATTGACTGCTTTTTTTACTCGTAATAAAAGCTTGGCTCGCAGTTGCACAGTCTTTATGAAACTACTTAACCATCATTTTTTGGTTAGACATTGGAAGTGTTTTCTTGGAGTGTTTCTATTACAGACACCCAGCAAGCAGGGTGGAGCCTAGACCAGTGCCTGCCACATATGGGTACTCAAGAAATAGGAAATGATGCACGCATGAACAAGAAACATCCATGCATTAATGTCATGAGCATCTACTACCCTAGAGCCTGAGAATTCTGAAGCCAGCAGAAAGAGGTCCTTGAGAGCAAAGCCCCTGCCCCGTTTATTGCTGGGTCCCAGTCTGGAATAGCTGATGTGACCAGGGCACACCTTTCGCAGACACGGAGTCTGGGATAACCGGAGCTCTTTTGTGCTCTCCTAGTATTTCAGATGCACACAGGATCCTGAGCACTGAACGTCCTGACTTGTGCTGCCAGAAAGAACAGGAGTCTTCACTTATTAACCAGTCACGAGGTAACAAGTGCCCTCGAAATGCCAGGCGCTGTGTCAGGCTTACTTTATTCACCAAATAACCCAAAATCTCTACTGTAGGGAGAAGACAACAGGCAAGACGAATAAAACACACATAATTTAAAGAGTGATGAGTGTTAAGTAAGAAGAGTGAGCAGGGAAAGGGAACAAGCAGTGTCAGAACTGCTACGTGGGGAGAAAGCTTCCTGGAGGGGAGGGGCAGTCAAGGCCAAGGCCAGTGGGGGGACACCCTAACCCTGCGGAATCAGCCTGCTCCGTGGATCCCTCACCCACCTCAGGGGCCAGTCTGCACTTCCCACAGCAGTAACAGGCGGAGTTGTGGGCATCCCCTTTCACTGAGATCTGGCTTCCCTCCCTTTTTATTTTAAGATGGTCTCTTGTTAATCAGCCAGCTGGCACTTACCCAGTCCTCCCTGCAGCTACCCAGAGCCCTCCCTGCAGCTACCCAGAGCCCTCCCTGCACCCACCCAGAGCCCTCCCTGCAGCTACCCAGAGCCCTCCCTGCACCCACCCAGAGCCCTCCCTGCAGCTACCCAGAACCCTCCCTACACCACCCAGAGCCCCCCCTGCACCCACCCACAGCCCTCCCTGCAGCCTGCACCAGGACTCTGGCTCAGTCACAAGGACAGCAAGAAGCTGCCCGGCTTTGAATCCTGACTTGGACATGCTCAGTAGGTCATTTCTGGTGAACGGCTTAACCCGTGTGGGGTTCAGGCCCCAGGTCTGCGAGGAGGGTTGGGAACCACAGATTAGTCATATGGATGATCCGATCACGTACACTCAACCTGCTTAGACAGGAGGCGGCATGTCAGAAGCGCTCAGCAAATGTCGGTTTGTTCTTTTAAATGAATATCTGTTTGAAAAAATGATGTAAATGGCACAGAATACTTTTTAAACATTTCTGACATCCAGGTTTCACAGAGGTCCTGACTAGAAAGTTCATACCTGTGTAACCAGACAAATTCTTGCTTCTCTCGCCTGCTCTGCACCCACTGAGTCACACAGAATCTAAGGACTCTGCTGGGAATGACCAGAAACCTTACTCCAGTGCCCTTTTAGAAGGCCACTGAGCCAAAGTTTAAAGACAAACCTAGAACTGGCTAAACTTAGAGCAGACTATTTTGCAGTAATCTTAGAATTCCAGTGCCATTTGACCCCCAGATATCCAAAAGTGCAGAGCAATGCAAGCGTGCATTCTCTCTCTCTCTCTCTCTCTCTCTCTCTCTCTCTCTCTCTCTCTCTCACACACACACACACACACACACACATGCACACACACGTGTGCTTTTATCACTTTTATCACCTTTGCCAAACTGCCTGCGACACCCCACCAGGACCCGGGTGCTGTGCTCAGCTGCAGGCCCTACTTGGGGGACTCCTGAGGTGCAGCAGCGTTGGGGAGAAGGACACTGAACACGGTTCCAGACCCAGAGGTGCAGAAACCAGAAGGGGACTCTGGCACACGCCACTGTTCTCAGGAATCAGAAGGCGGGAGTGTATGGGCCTGGACTGCAGGAACGTCCTGTGGACGAGGGCACCCTCCCACTGCACCCCAGGAGAGAAAGAGAAAAACTAGAGCAAAACAATGGGGACAGTTTGGCTTTTTTTTAATGAAGAAAAATGAAACGATGGCACAGTGAAGTCTGAATGGGAGAGCAATGACTATGTTTATAAACCCAAACTAGACACTCAAACGGTAGATGGAGGAGAATTTCAAAATAACACAGAAACCTTGATACGAAGCAGTTAAATGACGGCAAACAGACATGTGTGTGTGTGAGCGGCGGAAACGAAGCCAAGATGCAGCTCCCAGCAGACCAAGGCCCCCTCGCTCGGCCGAGTGACTTTTTTTTTTTTGAAAAGGAGGATCCAGTCCCTTTCCCCAACAGCTACCTCCGGAGCCACAAATGGCACAAACAGTCCCAGCGAGGGGGTCACACGCTGCTGTCAGTTCCCTATCTCCCTGGCCCTCAGGCTGAAGTCTGCATCTCGGACACTCACTGTGTGTTTTAGGAAAACTAAAAAATTAATCATCGCTCCCAACACGGTGACCCCGAGGCTCTCACTTTGGAGAAACAGAAGCCTGAAATTAGATTTAAGGATCAAAAACTGTGTTCCGATGGGAAGGAGACAGTGGCCCCGACTCCCAAGGGAGCATTGCAGTGATCCAGAGGTAAAGCCAGGGCGGGAGAAGAAGGTGGCGGAAGGTCCCATCCTGCTGGCCGGTTTGCGCCTGGCTTTGTCTGTCCCTCCCAAAGGAAGTGGTTCTCTGGAGGCTGCACAGGGACTTGACCAGATTCCTTTGTCTCTAAGAACCAATGGGAAAACTGGAATTTTCTCCCTTGCTTTCACGATTCCCTGTGGCTAATGAGAGAAGGGAAGATGAATCTGAAAGTCTTCAGTGACTCCGCTCCGCAGAAAGCAAGAGACAAGGGTGTCTCTCTGAGCCCTCGGCTCTTGATTGTGTGTGAGCGCACACAGAGCTGCACTCGAGCTTTATTGTCTGAGTCAGGCAATACAGTGCCAGGGGGCTGTGTTTTATGAGACGGAAATCACGACGAACATTTACTATACGTCTTATTAAATTTTTACCTCAGATCCTCCAAATGGCTGGCCCTTGTTTTTCTTTTCTGGACCAGTGCCCAGCTCTCCACTGAACTCAAATGCCACATGTGTTAGAAGATCTGTGTAGTGTTCTGTGTAAGGTCCTGCTCCTACCTGTGGTGAGAGCAGATTACAAGAGGGCTTTGCTCTGGGAAGAGAAGGAGCCCCAAGGGAAACTCCTCACACAAGGCCCAAGGTGGAGAGGAAGGTCCTTCTCCTGCCAGGAGCTCAGCAGGCCTCCCCCCGAGGCTGAGGCTGGCTTTGGTCCCGGTTCAGTGTCCCACAGTGACCCCCAGCTCACCCATGACATCAGTGCATTCAGGATGCCGTGAGCTTCCCTAAGTCCCCATCAGGTAGTTCAGGCCTTGTGTACAGAGCTCCTCATGGCATTTCACAGAAGAGTCACCTCTCAGGCCCCGGTGAACTGCTTCTCCATTCACGAGGGTTTCTGTGGCGTTATGAGTTTCAGTGCGTCCACCTCAAAAAAGACATGTGGGACACCTAGTCCCCAGTACCTCAGAATGTGACTTTAGTTGAATGTAGGGCCTTTACAGTGCTAAAAGTTAAAGTGAAATCACTAGGGTGGACTGATGGTCTCATGAAAAAATGAAATTGGCACACAGAGAGATACACAATAGCTGTGTAAAGCCAACGCTGGAGGCCTGGAACAGACTCTTACCGTCTTCAGAAGGAACCAGGCTGAACAGCACCTTGATTTCAGTCACAGCTTCCACAGCGCGGACAGAGCCCTTGAGTTTCTCCTGGTTAAGGCCTCCGCTTTGTGGTACTTTGTCACCGTAACCCTAGTATTCTGATTCAGTTGGCTTCCTCTCCTCCAAGACTCAGGCAGGTCAGGACCCTGGGATGGTGACTGCGCCTGCCTTCTTGTCCTGTCTTCTGCGGGAGGAGAGAAACAAGCTCGACAAGGGCAAGCAGCAAACTTGGGAAAATTCAAAGGGATTTGTCCTCTCTCAGGTTTGGTCTTTGGCCCAAACTCTAAACGCAGTGGAAGCAGAGTCCACTCTGGGTGTGGGTGTTTGTGGACATAACATGGCTGGGAGGAAATGTCACAAATAGGGCTGTACTTGAGTTTACCTGAAACAAAATGAAGTGGGTTCGAGAACAGTACACGAATCCAAGCAGCCAAATTGATAAATTTGAGATTTTAATTAGCTGAATTCAGCGACCGCTCGTGTAGAGACCCCTGTTTCAGAGTCTCACCGAGTGGCCCTGAACTAGAAAGTTACAGAGCTTTTAAAACAGAGAACCACAAAAAGACATCCTGTTGGAAACAATTTAGCTAGAATCTTACATTAATTTTTGGTTGACACCTGTATTTTGCTTCTTTGTTGAGCGGGTTAATTTTTCTCTTGTGGGTGCAGCTCATTCTGCTTTTCTCATGGGACTGAGTGATTTTCCATTTTCCTGAGTCAAATACAGGACACTAGTTAAATGCAGGGCTCAAGATGGCGTCAGTTATGTCAAGCTACAACACAAAATAGCACTGGCATTTTGAAAGAACTCCACACCCTTCCCCTCTACCTAAACTTATTCTCTAGGAATAAGAAAGGACATCAAGTCAAATTTGAATTTCAGCTACAACAAGAGTTTTTTGTTTTGCTTTTTGGTGGAAGTAGAAGATACAGTGCATTTCATGGGATGTACTTATAGACAAAAATTATACTTTGTTTATCTGGAACTCAGACTTCACTGGACCTCCTCTGCGGTGTGCTGAATTTAGCAACCCTACTCCCGCCCCAAAGCCAGCCCCAGGCGGAGCTGGGATGGGCGAAGCAGAGGGCAGTCGAACAAGGACTCTGCTTCCTGAAATGGGTGGTGGTTGCCTCCTGCCCTGGTGGGGGGCCCTGAAAAAGCTTCACCCGTGCAAACAGCACCGACCCTCCTCTGCTCCTGGAGCTCAGCATGGAGTCGCATGGCCCCCTCGCGCCCCCTGGTGGTCACAGCGGGAGAAGCGGCTCACCCTGTCCTGAAGTGGCCATCAGAGAATCCAGACCAGCTGCTGCCCAGCTGTGGGGAGTGTTGTCCACTGCACAGAACTACCTTGTCCGCGGCCACGCTTTTCTGGGCAGCCCTAGCTTTGACTGAAAAGCAGGACGAAAGCACTGCCGCGTCAGCTTGACATAGGACAGAGAAATGGACAACGCTGCTGCCCACAGCACCTTGCCAGGTCCACCAGGTTTGGCTAGGTCCAGATGGAGGCCAGCACCTCCCCTGCCCATGCTGCCTCCTTCCGCTTTCGTTCACAACAAGCGTCTTGCTCCTATTCTCTCGTACCCCTCACTCCCTCTCAAGGTCAGCTTCTGCAGGCCCAACCCACAGTGGAAAGTGGTCACTTGTTTTTTTCCATCTTTCTTACCAATTTGTGGTTTAGTGTGGAGAGAAAAGTTCATCATTTACGTGCATGGTAAGTCTTTGCTCCCACTCTGAGGGTTGCCTTTCATGTTTCTTCATTGTGTCTTTGAAAAACAGAAAGTCAGGTCAAGGATTCAGCTCAGCAGCTCAAGCGTTTGACTGGCATGAGGTCGCGGGTTTGATCCCCAGTACTACCTCCCCGCAAAGAAAGAAAACCCTAAAGCCTTCATTAGCATATAATTTGATGTATCAATCATTTTCCATCTTGGAAATACTCTTTCTATCCTGTTTGAGAAATCTTTTCCTACCCTGAGGTCATGAATATATTCTCCCATAATATATCCTAAAAGTATGGTTTTGCCTTTTAGATTTAGGTTTTTGAGCCACCTGGAATTATTTGTGGTGAAAGGCAGGAGGAGACTGTTGTCCGTCTCTGGAAATGTTTTTGCTCCCCCACCCCCGTGTTTAGAAGCACCAGCGTGTTGATTCCGTCATGTGAGCAACCTCAGCCACGGCTGTCTCTGGGGTCCCCTGCTGGGTCATCTCACCTGCTTGTCAGCTCATCTCCCAATACCACATAATTCTCCTTCTTTTTTCTCCCTAGTTTTTATTGTGGTCAAATGCACACAACATGAAGCTTAATCGTTTCAAAATATATGTCAGTGACTTGTGCAGCTACCCCCACTTTCTACCGCATCTCATGAAACTGAGACCCAATACATAAGGACTTTGCAGCTTCCCCTCCTCCAAGCTTCAGAAAGAAGGGATGCTTTCTGTCTTTATCATGCTCACAGAAGTGCAATCAGGCAGCGTCAATCCTGGTGACCAGCTACTATCACTCAGAACGACATTGAGCGGAACATCTGTTTCAGGATTCGTCAATTTCTTTCCTTTTTAAGGCTGAATAATATTCCAGATAGCACATTTTGTTTTATCCGTGTATTCATTCATTCATGGACACTTGGGTTGCTTCTACAGGTTAACTATTGTAAATAATACTGTTACATCATGTTATGATGTTATTTATTTGAGACAGGGCTACGTAGCCCAGGCTGGCCTTGAACTATGTACCCCAAGGTGGCCTTGAGCTTGTGGTGATCCTCCTGCCTCAGCATCCAAAGCGCTGGGGTTACAGACCTACACCCCCATGCCTGGCTGTAAACGATGCTGTTCTGAATGTGCATGTCTAAATCTCTTTGAGATCTTGCTCCCAGTTCTATTTGGTATAGATACAGAAGTAAAAACCCTGGATTGGATGGTAATTCTCTTTTTAACTTTCTCCAGCAATTGCCATACTGGATTCCACAGTAGCTGCACAATTTTAAGAATTCCACCAATAGTGTAGGGGGTCCCATCCATGCTGGTAATTCTTGTTATCTTTTATAGTAGTTGTTCTATTAGGTGTGAAAGGGCATCTCACTGTAGTTTTTACTTTCTCTTTTCATAATCGTTAGTGATGTGAGCGTCTTTTAATCTGTTTATTGGCTATTTATATACGAATTTGGGAGAAAGGTATATGCAAGTCTTTTGTCCATTTTTGAGTCAGATCTTTTGTTTTGGGTGAGTTTTAGGGGCTCTCTCTCTACTCTTGCTATTAATCTCGCATCATGTATGTGACTTGTAAATATTTTCTCCCATGCTGTGGGTTGGCTCTTTACTCTTTTGATGACACCTTTTGATTCACAAAATCTTTTAGTTTCCAGGAGATCCAAGTTGTCCATTTTTTCATTTCAGTAGCTATTATTTCTTACATATGACTCTTGTGCCTTTGGTATCATGCTAAGAGATAATTACCAAACCAGATGCCATGAAAATTTCTCCTTATGTTTTAAGAGTTTTTATGGTTTTGGGTCTTCCATGTAAGTCTTTGGTCATTTTTGAGTTAATATTTGTACATGATGTTTTACGTAAAGGTCCAACTTCATCCTTTTCCTGTGAGTACACAGTTTAGCCTAGCACCATTTGTTGGAGACACTGTCGTTTTGCTGTTAGATGGCTTTGACACCTTTGTCAGTAATCCTTTGGCTATGTCTGCAGGGGTTTATTCCTGGGCTGTCTGTTGTACACCACTGTTCTGTATGTCTGTCTTTATGTCACTGCCACTATATTGAGTCTTTGTAGTAAGTTTTGAGGTCAGGATATATGGGTTCTCAATTTATCCTTCTTTTTAGATTATTTTGGTTACCAGATGGTCCCTTGAGGTTCCATATGAATTTTAAGATTGGTTTTTCTATTTATGCAAAAAAAAAATCTATGATTATACACCATGGAATACTATGTTGCCATAAAAAGGTAAACTTGAGTCATTTGTAGAAAAGCACATGCACCTCAAGACCACAATGTTAAGTGAGGTAAATCTGACACTCTGGGTGTGTTTGGGTGGATCACAGAGGGTGACCAGGGGTACTGGGTGGCACCTTCCTCTCTGGCACCATTGCCCTTCTCTGATTGCTGGTTGCCATGAATATGGACTATCCGCTGAGGAAAGCTGAGTGGACCTAGCCTGAGAGAGAGGTCAGCTGGACTGCAATTGAGGCCATAGGCTTGGGGCCACTCAAGTCCTGTGGAACACACACCCCACCACCCTGCACCTTCCATGCCAGACATGAACCCACAGGGCTTCGATCTTGCTTTGGTCTTATTATTTTCTATCTCTCATTCCTCCCTTTCGGAAAGGGAATCACATTCTACCTTGGAATTAAGCAATTTGCTATTTGTAGAGGTTGATAGCTGAGAGTTTACCTTGAGTCTCCAAAGAGACTTAGACTTGGGCTTCTGAAAAATGCTGGAGCTATTGAGATGTGGAAAAATGAATTTTTGCATTTTCAGTTGTATACGAGAGTTTTGCCACGCTGGGTAGAATTATGACCTTGTGTTTATTTGGAAATCAAGGGTGGTTAAGGAGACGTGTTTGGGTATCAAGCCAGTAATGGGTGGAATGTGGCAGGTAGGCTAGGGAAGCACCCAGGGGATCGACGGGACAAACGCTGGGTATGCCTAGGTGGGTCACGGGAACTATGTATTGTCCCTGAACCCTTTTCCCTGACACAGTTCCTATGTCCTTCCCAGCCACGATGAACTAAGCATCTTTGCTCTGCTGTTCCTTTCCACCACGTGGTTTCTGCCTTGCTGCCAGCTGACCACGGACTGAATTCTCCGAAGCTGTAAGCTAAACGAAACCTCTTCTCCTTTAAGTTACAGGTGTAAGATGTTGTGTCCCAGTGATGGGAAATCTGACAATGAGCAAATGAAGAGGTCAAAGTATTAACTTCAGGTGACTTTTCTGTGATAAGTAGACATCCAAAGTCATACCAGAGTGGTACTGTACCTCACAGCAAAATCATACCATTAAACGTTTCTCTAAGATTTGAGAGAGAAAGAGAGAAAAGGCCATCGGTTCTTTCCACAACAAATCTGCCATGCCACAGACACTTGTGTGGCTCACCTGAACTTCAGGCTCCCCCTGCACCCCTTCCCTGCCTGTGGATCTCTCTGCACTGCTCAGCCAGCAGCAGAGCCAAGCTGGATCCCTGGGACAGGAACCTCAGCTTCTCTAGTGTTAGGCAACTCGCATGGGCTGGAAAGATTCCCAGGAAGCCACCTGGCTCCCTGGGCTTTGTTGCTATGTCCATGCAGAAAGTAGTTGGTTACCCCCAGGCCACTGGGCAAACATCCATCTTTGAAACAGAAGACCTCCCTTCTCCTAGGGTAGGAGCACTTCCCAGCAAGCTTCTCTCTCCAGAGGTGAAATCCAGAACATAACTGTGATGAGAGCCTTGTCTATCAACTCCTCCACAGTGGAGGCACATATTCATAAATACTGAAACAACGTTGCTAAAGATGCTCTGGCTGAACAGGAAAGGCTTATTGGTAACAATGTGAGGAATCTAACCTTCAAATATTTATTCCACTGCTTCAGAACACCTGCTCAAATTTTCATGCAGTAAAACATGTTCCACACGCTGAATTAGGTTTCAGCTACGTTCAGAAATCTCACACTGATGGCAAAAGAACTGTATGCAAGGAAACTTACACAGCTGGTAGCCACACAAGGAAGAGATCCGAAGTGTGTTTATGTTATTTTATGTTGATACACTGTTGGGTTACATTTTAGCAACTGGATGGCCGCAAAAAAGATCTTTAAGGAGAAATTCTGATAGGCTTGAATGTAAGCCTAACCGTCAGCTCAACACCAGCATTCCTCCCAGAGCAGTTAGCGTTCTTCTCAGTTCCCGTCCTCAGTCCTGTGGTGGAAAACGTGAGCGAGGAAACGCTCCAGGAAACCAGGGTGCAGTCTGCTGAGGTCTGGCAGGCCCTTTAGAGGGCTCTAGGCTAAGAAAGTAAAGTAAAAGCTTGCGAGGAAAAGCCAACAGGATGGAGGAGGAGGCCAGCAGGGCTGTTGGCACCTCTGTCTTGAGCTCCTAAGGTCAAGGTAACCACATTCAAGGCTGGGAGAGAACTGGTTTCTCTCAACACATTATCTGTGACTGTAATATACATGAATGTCTAAAATGAGAAGAATCGTTTGGATTCACCTGAACTAGAATCTTCCCGTCTGGGCATAGTAGGATCTCCATCTCACTGCACCCAGCGTGGGAGCTCTGGAATGCACAAGGTGAGACCCTGGCCACTGTCCAGAGCATCCATGGCCGGGGTAGGCTGGGTTCAGTGGGCAGTCGTGCCACTCGCTCCTGCTGGCTCCCTCCCTAGCCATGTGTGGGCGCTGGGAAGATGGAGAGTCATGGGATGGGACATGGTACCCTGCAGGGTTGAGGACCGAGGTCCAGTTCACCAGCTGTGACAAGTTCCTCTCTCTCTCTGGCTCCTCATGTCCATATCCCTCCCACACATCAGCACGGTGAGACACAAGTGCAGCCGGCTCCACACCAGGCCGTAAAAAAGCGCCTCCCAAGCACTCGGCACCTACGCACGTTCCCACTAATCTCCCACCTTCATGCCACCCGGGCAGCTGCCAACCAGAACTCCCAGGGGCTCCGTCTGCATCCCTGCGTGCCAGCTCTGCTTAGACAGTGAGGGCCTTGGAGGGGGATTGGTTCAACCGGGTTGGAAGCACCCTCCTACCGGCTGCAAAGGGAACTAGAAATGCTGAGTGAGGCAGGAGAAAGGCTTTGCATTTTTTTCTCACTCTAAAAACTGTTCCCTGTAACATACTGAAACATTTAAAATTCTACTCAAAATTCAATTATTGGCAAACTGCAACTCTTGACTGAACCGTGCTCTTCCTGTCACTCCTGACGTTTGGGGAGACACCCTGTCATTAGGTCGGTTAGACTTCAAAGATGTGGGGCTTTTCAGTGTATAAAGAAAGCAAGCTATGGATCTTAACCTAGTTTCATCGCCCTGGCTCAAAAGCACTTTGCTGATAATCACATTCATCCTTATAATTTCCGTAATAGGCCCCATCAGTGTTTTGCAGCAGGCGTGGGTGGGTGGGGGTGAGCTCTCCTAGGGATCCTGGGAAAGTGACTGCAGGATCTGAAGCAAAATCTGGCTGTGGGGAGCAGGGCGGAGTGACCTGGAAGGTCCACCTTGTGTCCATCTCTCCCTGTCACGTTATGTGGAGGAACAGGCAGCTTCTGGAGGAAGTGGGAAGGTGACATACAGCACAGTCACTGACCGGAGTCTCAAGGATGTGGCAGAGAATTGAACTGAAAAGCCAGAGCAACTTTGGATGTGACTGCAGACTCATTTGACAGACAGAAGCAGACTGATGCATACAAACGAGGGGGGCTGTGGTTACCCCAGGACCATGACTGTAGGTCTGCCTGGGAGCCTTCAGAGCTCGTTCAACGTGAGAATATTTAAGTTCTTTCACCGAATTTTAGTTACATGCCTTATTTTTGGGAAAAATGCCTACTGGCAACTTTAGCTACCCTCCCTACTCACCTGCATCATCTCTAAATAACTTTTCACAGTTGAAAACAAAAAACAGGGCTGGGGAGTTAGCTCCAAGTTGAAATACTTGCCTGGTAAGCGCAAGTCATGAGTTTGATCCCCGGTACAAAAAAAAAAAAAAAAAAAGAAAAGAAAATCAAATCTTCCTTCAGAGCTAACTGGGGAAGAATAACGTCTTCCCCAGTTAGGAAGAGCTAACCGTTGAGAATAACGTCTGAGGTCCTATAATTACTTCAACCAAAAAAGTCTAATGGTTCCCTGGCTTGGGCAGCATATCTGGAAAAGGAATCACTAGAATGACAACTGTCAAGCACAAGGTCCCGAGTTTAACCCCGGCACACACAGACACACACGGAATGACCACCACGCCCTCCTTGGTTTCCTCCCGTGTCTGTGCCTGCAGTGAAGGCGCACACTCTCCATCAGCAAACACGTCTGTGTAGCTAACAGCCGTGGAGGGCAGGCTGTCTCCCTCCCAGGAAGGGGGTCGAGTTCAAGTTCTCTGCTGTGAGGGTGAGGAAGACTCAACAGGTTTACTGCAGCTTGTCTCCCAAGCTCAGTTTCTGAGCTGCGGTATGAATCCTGTGCATGCAGCATCCAGCAGCCAGGCCCACATCACCTGCAGACACACGCAGCTCAGGGAGCCACGGGGCCTCTAACCCGTCAGCACGGCAAGGCAACCCCTTAGCGTGCGCGAAGAGTTCACACTGACCACGGGGCAAACATTAAGTACTGTCCAAGAATCCATGCCCTGACAGCCCTATTCCCGCAAACACTCTGATACAGTTCTAGCACAATGAGTAATACAGATCATCTCCTACATGTTGCTGCAAGAGATTTAATGTTTCTAGACAGAAAACCTAGAAGCACTCTCAATGTGTTAAAGGACTCAGGTCAGAAAGACAATTTTGGGAGCACGGCCCACTGAGATCCTGGTCTCTGTCCAGATCAAACAAGTAACCCCCTGCACCTCTGTTCGAGACAGTGGGTGCCTCACCCCCACCAGCAAACCTGCTCAGCTTCTTTGTCTCAGCAGCTGTTCTTGTGGGCACCAGGACTGCTAGACATAATGAAATCAACTTTGCCTCCTGAAGAGCATATTTGTGTCCAAAAGTCCAGACCTTCGCTTGAGCTTGGTGTCCAAGTGTTTTTTGATCCACCCAAATCAGAAAAAAGTAATGCACCAATAAATGTATTTATTTATAAATTATAGAAGTGTACAACTGTATATTATGTACATTACAAAACACATAAAAATAGAAATTTAAAAGGATGAGATTAAATACAAATAATCATTTTAACATTTTCTCAATGGATTGATCATTGCGTACCCCTGGGACGTACACACCCCCACCTGAATCCACAGTCCTAAAGCATGCCAGTGACTGCTGTTGTTTAGGGTTTTCGCTTAGGAAGAGGAAAATGTACAAGATCAAATCTTGAAGTTTTGCAACTTAAAGTTTGGCATTAGGTTCAAATGTGTAAGGATGATCCTGCTAACTTCTCAAGCGTTTGACTGGCATGAGGTCGCGGGTTTGATCCCCAGTACTACCTCCCCGCAAAGAAAGAAAACCCTAAAGCCTTCATTAGCATATAATTTGATGTATCAATCATTTTCCATCTAGGCTTTAAACAAGCATAACAAATAACTCCAGGGTATGGGTTGGACTGACTGAATCAAGTGACAGAACAGAGGCTGTGTGGAAAGAACCATGCCCTCTACCCACGCCCTCCCAGCGGAGAGACAGAGACAGAGCAGAGCACAAGTCCGGATCCCTACAGGAAGCCTCGCCTGAGGCACTCAACTACCAAAACTTACAAATAGAAAAAAGCTTAAAGAGTCATGAACACCTGACTGAGACTGAGACTGCCACGTGGAAAACACGACACATCACCTGTTAATGCTTTCAACTGTGGTAACGAGTCTCGTGGAAGGCTGTAGTTTAATAGATAACCAATTTAGAGAAGTATTGCACAATTTAGAAACTTCATAAGCAATTTCACTGTCTGTATACACACACTATATTATCTACATACTCATCTGTTGACAAAATGTCACTAATTTTTTTGATAGAAAAATGAAACTTCACTGTTTCCATTAGATTAAATGTAAACCAGGGTAAATTAGTAATCTCCTTCCAGAGAAAATAAGAAGGGATGTGGAGCTGGTGACTTAGCGGAGAAATGAGAACCACGTAAGTTCGTTCCCTCCTGTCATACAGGAGGAGGTTAGCTGAGGCAGTCACTAGAGGAAATCTGTTTTGTTTTTTGGCCAGGGGGTGTTCACACAGGGGTGAAGGAAAACAGAACGGTGCAACTTTCTAATGCTGGGGTGATGCTGTTCATTAGGAACTGTGCTGAGTTACTAGGTTGTGAAATTTTCATTTCGCTCTCATTTCTTAAAATGAGAGAGAAACTTCAATGAACCTTATATACTCTTTAAAGCAAAAGAGCCACTAGAAAAGAAACTATGTTTCAAGAAAACCAGAAAATGTAGACACTGTCTAGTGCAGTCTGGTCCGTTCCCTTGACCTCTCTATGCCAAGCATCTCCTCTGACCTTTCTCTCCTTCACTTGACACGAAGCAGCTACACCGGCCACACAGGCATGACCAGGGTGCCACAACTGATCTGGAAACTTCTGAGGACAACCTGATGTGAAAAGCAAACCCACCCCTGTAAAATGAAAGAAACCCTCCAGGGTGCAGCCTCCTGCTTGCCAAGAGACATTCTTACAACTGGTGATCAAAGTTCAAATGTAAAAATATCTTTGACTATTTAATGGGGAGTATTACACCCTAAATTTAGAACCAAAAAAGGGTCATAGTTTCGGTAATTACCAAATTTTATTTCCAGTAACTATAATAACAAAATACCAATGGCAATCTTGCATGGAGAATAGCAACCTTTTCCAACAGCACTTTGGCCCGTGGAGATTTTTATACTATTATTACAAATCAGTCTCCTGATTTGTTTCCTCCGTATTTGACAACAGTCCTCATGCCTCAGTGACGGACCATGTGCATCATCTCCACTACATCTTAGGCACTGCCCTTCTGGCTGTTCTATGAAGGCAGAAATCCCCTCACTCACACTCTTCCTACTGCTGCAGACAGCGCTGATGTGTAACGGTACAGTGGTGCTTCAGTTCACGAACTTCATTTGCTCTGTGATTTTGAAAAACACGGTCACAGTCATGTTTGTCACCTGATGCAGAGTTTGCAAACAAAAACAAAAACAAAATTTTGCCAAATGCTTCTGTTTGTGAACCAAGTTGTCTGCAAACAAAAGCATCTATGAACTGAGGCACCACTGTGCTTATTAGCTGAAAAGTAAAAACTGGATGATCCTATTTAGATTCTCTCCCTGGGAGTAAAAACACAATTACAAAGGTACAATGAGTCAAACTTCTGTTTTATTTGACGGGAATTCAAAATTAATACAAAAAAATGCCTCCTTTGCGTGTTGTTCTTGTATTCCTTCAAAGACTTCTGATAGGTAGATTAAAAGCTAATGTAGTTCAGCTTTTGTAGTGAACCTCTTAAAAAAAGGTTTAACAGCATAAACTATCGACATCAGAGTGTATGGTCCCACAAGCATTTTAGACTTATAGCTTATCAAACAGTAAGATCCCACACTGATTAGCCAAGCGACAGGCTTAAAACTATTTTAAGCCATTAAAAAAAAAAAAAAAAAAAACAACCCTTTTTTATAGTCTGTCTATCAACTGGGAAATAAGAAAGGAAAATCCCAAAGGCACCCCACTCTACTATGTGGAATGTGAGAGAATGCCAATTAATGACTAACAGAAGTGAAAATAAAAGGTATGTATTCACGTATGGAGCCGTTTCATCACCCGCGAAATATCCATGAATGAGGAACAGAGTTTACCAAGCCATTAAACCAAGCAGATGTTATTTAAAACACAATTGTGGTTTTTCATACTTCGGTGCTTACTAAACTAAAGCTGAACAAAGAAAAGCTGCACATTTATACACTGGTTTTCTGTGTACCTTTACTTTTACTGGGACCATAAACTGATCAGATGATACACAGCCCACACTTCTGGACAGTTATAGTAACAAAGGGTTTATCACTTGCAGATGAAATAAATGCGCCATCCCACATGTGAAAGGCTTAATTAAGCACTTGTCCGACGGTACCACAGCACCACCAAATGCCTGTTTTATGCACCCATTTCTAGTAAAGAAACTAACACTTCCTCCAACATGCGTTCTGCACTGGTCTGGTTTATTATACACTTCCAAAACAACCCAGGTCTGCAGATGTGTGCGAACACCACGGTCCCTCACAGCTCTCAGTGCTCCTCGTCCTCCTCCTCCTCCTCAAAGCTGTCCTCAAAGCCGTCGCTGTCCTCCTGGTCTTCATCCCCCTCCACTGCCGTATCCCACTGCGGGTGATTTTCTGGCACAGGCTTTGCCTCGTGAACCTCCAACTACAAAGAAAAATTAAACACAGACGTCAGGTACTCGGGGAGGAGCCACTGGGCGGCTCTCCAGCAAAGCAAAGCCTTTCTTTCATCGTAGCAATCATAAAGAAATGGATTTTTAACTCTAAATGCAACACATTCATTTAGAAGACACTTCATCCTATGAGTAAATCCACTACCATATAAATGCAGTCGCGTTTCTAACACAGTTTGGTATCTGAACTTCAAGAACTTACATCACTTGTGAATGTAATTCTGTAGCACGAAAGACTAATATAATTGTGGCTATGCAAGAATCTTAGCAGGAGTCTTCTGGGGGAAGAAATACTCAACTATGACTTTCAGAGAGACCTTCTGTAACCACTAGTCTGGTGAAGTAAAATTCTATAGCAAACAAAAGAAACACGGAGCTCTACCGGGAAAAAGGGGCTCTCCCCGGCTCCTCATGTTTTCCACAGCCTGGTAACACTAGCACAATCTCACTAACACAACGGAACGGCTTTTAGGAAAAGCTCAAGTGAAATGGTAAACACTGACAGGAATGCGCTTCAAATGACAATGACAAGTGTATGTTCTAAGATGACTAAAAAGTTAGTTTCAGATATTAAATAGTCAACAGAAAAATATGTATCACTATTTAAATAAACTGCCCCAATAGAATCTGTGGTAAAAATTGATGTGTTTTCTCTTTTTTTTTTTTTTGAGACAAGTTTTTGTTAGCTTTGAACTCACTATGTAGCCCAGGCTGCCCTTGAACTCATGGTGATCCTCCTGCCTCAGCCTCACAAGTGCTGGGATCACAGACAGGCACCACTATGCCTGGCTCTTTTCTTCCCCCTCCCCTGAAAAGAAAATACAGTCTATTTGGTGAGGGCCTGTAAGTTACGGCATATTATAATACATTAAAATAATTTATAAACAAGGTTCTCTCTCTTTTTTTTTTGAGACCTAGTCTCACTCTAGTTCAGGCTGGTTTCAAACTTGAGGCAATCCTCCTGCCTCAGCCTCCCAAGCACTGGGATTACATGTGTGTATCACCCCAACTGGCCAGTCAAGGTTCTTATACTCCTTAAAATCTAAGTCAATAACTTAAACTTATTATTGAAAAAGTGTGAGATGATTTGGTTTTCCTTTCTTTTTTCTACATTTCAAATCCAGAAATGCTTTTCTTATCCAACCACTCAAAAAGGCCACTGTATCCACTGAAAAAAGTTCTTACTCTTACCTTCAATGGTTTAATTTGATCCAAACCCATGTAAGAGTCTGATCTCAAAAACACTGTATACTGATAATTTCCAGGCTTGCCTGGTGCAGGAAATTTTAGTTCTACCTAGAAGATAAAAATCAGCGTTTAAAAGTCTGTATTTTGTGGAGGCAACAATATACACTTAAAATTTCTTGACCAAAGTACTTTAATAGCCAGATGTTCACTCAGGTGATACACCAATTCCTAAGAAATGTTACACAAACAAATGTGATACTATGTAAGCCAGAGACCAAATCAGCAAGAATTTATGAGAATTAATCTAAATCTCCACAATTCAACAAACAATAAACACCCAACTGCTATGCTGAACATTATCTAGGCAACTTAAAGACATTAAATACATATAAACAAAAGACTGAAATTAACATGATAATACACTTCACTAAATGAGAGATAATTCTTGCCAACTTTATTTCAGTGATAAATGTCCAATGCTTTTAAAGGTTAAAATGGTATTTTAATTGGCCAGGGTTTAGCTCAGCAGCATGTGTCTGCTTGGCAAAGGCTAGGTCATGAGTTCAATCCCTGGTACAAAAAAAAAAAAAAAAAAGGTATTTTATTTTCTCATCAAATCATAAACTGCAAGTAAAAACATTCATAAACTCTTAGAAGTTTTACTTCCACTTGAGTGAAGAATACATTTTTAAAATGACATTTAGATGCTCAAGTGATTTGCCTCCAATCTTCAAAATTTTATAGCCAAGATTATATACGAAAGGAGGCCACTACAATAATTTTAAAAATCATGGGAGAATATTAAATTTAATCTTTCTAACATAAACCCGAATGCTATAAAAAATCTTTTAAATCATACTGTAAAAAAAGAAAATGGATTTAAAAGGTAAGTATTTATAGTTCTCCCCCGCCCCGTTTGTGGTACTAAGAATTCTACCACTGAGCTGTATTTGCCTTTCTCCTGCTTGTTAGAAACAATCATATTAGGGGGAAGAAAAACAAAACAAAACCTGGGGAGAGAAACCTGTATTACAAACAGCCAATTTCTTCACATTTAAAAAAATCCCAAATCAATTTAAAGAACGCAACAAAAATGAACAATGGGTCACAAATAGACCAAAAAGAAACCTGACTTGAACACACTGAAGGAGTCTACAGATTCACCGTTACATAGAAAATCGGAACTATAACGAATACAGTGAGCAGAGTAAAAATTGACTTAGACAAGAATTATCAATGAACATTTGCTAAATGACTGGGTAAAACACTGGGAGAACAGGATTTTCACCGGTGGTCAATGTGTCAGCCACAGATGGGAAGGAGGTACTTCTACAATGGAGAAAAAGCCTTAACAGAGCCACCTTAAAATCACCGGGGGGGCGGACCCACATCCTATGTCCTGATGTTATGCACCATGCACACCGTCAGTGTAGTATGATTGCAAAAACATTTAAGATGAATATAATGAGTATCCAATGAGAAAAACACATACTGTGAAATTATACAAAACTATCTTGCCTATTCCTGAAAAAGTCAAAGGCATGAAAGATTCAAAGCAGAAGATTAACCAACAAATGCAAAGTGTGACCCTTGAATGGATCCTAAACTTAAAAGGGAAATAAAAATTACAACAGCTATCAGTGGAATATTTGAGCAAATCTGCATACAAACTGCATTATTTGGATATAGTACCTTACTAATGTGAAATTTTTTGAATGACATAATTGCACTTAAGAAGGAAAAGGAAACATGTAAGTTATATCATAGAAAACAGAAAAGTGCAAAACAAGGTATATACTACCTATTGTGTAAAATGTAGGGAGAAATAACAATGTATTTATTTACTTAAAATTTACATACAAGTATCACATGATGAATACACAAAGTTTTGATAACACCAATGATTTCTAAGGAGAGGAAAGGATGACTGGGAAATACAGATGTAAGATGTTTTCTCTTTATGTACCTTTTTTTTTTGTTTGCTTGTTTTTTGTACCGGGAACTGAACTCAGGATCTTGCGCTTGCCAGGCAGGCTCTTATGCTGCTGAGCTATCTTCCTGGCCCCTACTTTATGTACTTTTATATCCTCTGAAATTTTTAGATGAATCGATTACCTACTGAAATACAAGTAAACTTAAAAATAAATAAAACTGCTTCAAATACTCAAGCTGGCTCTACCTCTTACGTGTCAAGTAAGCAATTCCAAACTATTTCTTCTGCACACTTACCACTGTTGTAACGATGTTACTGTCCTGAAAATCAACATCTAGAACTATCTTAAAATTCAAAAGCCTTGATCTTATCTAAGCTTTGGATGACAAAATCTTTTTCCAGAAAAAGTAGCACATAAAAAAAAAAAAGAAGAAAAAAAACAGAACATAGTAAAAAAAAAAAAAACCATGGTTGTCACAATGCTACTTTATTGTCATTAGCAGTTGACAATGACATCTAATCACAAATTCCAGGGCCGGAGATTTAGCTCAGTGGCATAAGTGCCTACCTGGCAAGCACAAGGTCGTGAGTTCGATCTCTGGTACCAAAATTTAAAAAAAAAAAAAAAAAAAAATTCCACTCTACAAATCTAAATCATCAGTTCTGAGATTAAAACAGATGAACAAACAAAAGCAAAACAGGTAATACTTAACAATCTAATAAAAACAAAAAGCATAGGGCTGGGGATTTAGCTTGGCGGTTTATACTGCTTATGTGTGTGCCTCGAAAGTGCGAGGGTCATGAGTTCGATACCCAATACCCCCCTCACGAAAGTACACATTTTTATAAAATACCATTAAATTCTGGAGAGGAGGGAAAAAAGTATGTGATATTAGATACAAGAAATGAAAGCTGCCAAAAATATATTGACTGATAAGTTTTTAAGACTAACCACGTTGCCTTCCTTTAACAATTCTTTAAAATTTTCCAATAAGCATATCCCTGCAACATCAGAGAACAGTTTACAATTGTGTCATAACAAACAGAATGCAATGAACCAAGTATAGTAAGTGCTATTTAAAAGAAGATCTGATGAGACAACATGATGCTGTACGCTGTTAAGAACAGACATGCGGAGTAATTACCTCTTCTGTTTCTTTTAGTGTACACACGTGATACGGCATAGATATTAATGTCTGCTCCTTCCGATCTGCAATATAAAGCCACCACCATTCTTGTTTTTCCTGGAAGGCATTAACAAAATCAATTTTAAAAAAAAGAGAAAGAGCACCACCAGAACTAGAGAAATGGTTTGGGTTTGTCTTATTTTATGGAGACCATCTTTGTTTTGCTCAGTACCTGGTTCTACAAATATACACTGAATAATCTGTTCTTAGCCATTTGTATATCTAAGTCCTTGCTCCTCAAAATAATTTTGCATGAAATTTTGGGGGTTTCAATGATTCCTTAAAGCCTATTCACGAATCTGTGTATTAAAAGCCCAATTTACCTTAAAGGACAAAAGATATTCTAAAACAACAAAACCAACACAATTTATTACAATATCATAGAAACAGAGTTCTCCAAGACGGGCCATAAAGCAGTAGAGGGAAGTGCTGCGCAAGCAAGCTAAGCCTCACCTGCACTTACAGCCCCCTCTGCAGCGGCCTTCATAACTCTAAGCTCTGGGCAGCGGTCCACCTGTAGAAAAGCCAACCCCCGACCCTAATACTGGCTAACGAAAAGACGCCATCTGAACGCTCTGCAGAATGTGATCAAGGTTATCAGCCCCACTAAAGCACGTGCCCTTCGTTCGCCTTTCTTTATGCAGCTCGGGGAGGTGCCACAGAGCACGCTTATTTTCTCCCATATGTGTGGAAGTGAGTCTGGGCCTGTCTTATTCTACAGTACCACCTTTCTAAAGGTAGTTCACTAGCCAGAGTTTCTGAGTTACAAGAGCCACTCCGGAGATCTCTTTTAGAAAAACAGCCACCAAAAGCCCATTTCGGCGACACAGAACAGGCTGCAAAACTTGTTTATTCATGTGGCATAATCAATCTACTACACAAGCTCAATCTGTTACTTCAAGGGAGAATGCCAACTTTGTTCAGGTCAGCAGGTAAAAGGCTACATTCAAAGCCAAACTGATATAGGGGTGACAGGGAAACAATGGAATTTTTGACAAGTTTAGTAGGGATTCTTGAAGACACTGAGCCATGGTCTTCTTTCTCCTAACTGGAATGCGATCATGTCTCTCAGTTTTAGGAAGAGTTTGAACTAACTCCTCAATCACAAAAGACCCCCCCAGCTGGGAAGGAAATGATCCGCAACTCAGCCGTGAATAAACCAGGTAGACACATGCGCGCTCCATTCTAGAAGAGGATCAACGGCTTGAGCCTGTAAATGATGGTGGCCTTGAGAGCACACTGGAGACAACTTCAAGTCTCCACATACTTGGATTAAAGTCAGGACAGAGTATCCTGATTCCGCCTGCTTCCATTTCCCAACACCCTGTTTTTGTGAAGTGGGTTTTCTGCAGCGACAGCAACTAACATGAGACTCTGGAGCAGACTGGACAAAAGCAACACGCTGAGTAATACTGCTTCCCATTGCCCCGACTGCCCTGCAAGAACACAAGCTCAGGGTTCCCACTGATTCTGCACTATGGTACCTTATATAAGTATCTCACTACTATGCATAATAATGAAG
Organism: Hydrochoerus hydrochaeris; assembly: GCA_004027455.1. Taxonomy (NCBI): domain Eukaryota; kingdom Metazoa; phylum Chordata; class Mammalia; order Rodentia; family Hydrochaeridae; genus Hydrochoerus; species Hydrochoerus hydrochaeris. Next base: position 56,260 of record PVLA01007338.1, on the reverse strand, counting down.
TATATAATAAATGTCAATGTGCCTGAATCATCCTGAAATCAACCACCTCACCTCACCTCCCAACCCATGAAAAAACTGTCCTCCAGGAAACCAGTCGCTGGTGCCAAAGTGCTGGGGACCACTGATACAGCATCTCAGTAATCTTACCTAGTAACAAGCAAAAGCCCAAAACAGGAGGGGAAGGGACCTGGGTAGTTGGAAGATAAATACATAAAAGACGTTATACTCCTTCAAGTATCTCACATTCTAAAGGTCTACCTTTCCCTGCACACTTTAATAGGCTTGGCATTTCTAGCTGATCCTCAAAAAAGAAGAAAAAGAATGGAGTAAAGAAACTGCCATGAGAATGCACAAAGGTAAGTAAAGAAACGGCAGAAGAGTATTTTCTAAAAAACTGCAGAAGGCCAAGCAGTGGGGAAGCCCCGAGTCTCAGCGTGCGCAGCGGCCACCCCGGCTTGCGTCAGAGCTCTTCAGCCGTCTGCTGAGCATCGCCTGCTTTGAGGGCGGGGTAGAGAAGGATCTTTCTACAGAGGCTTAAAGGAAAATGTCTCAAAAGCAAATGTTTTGGAGCTTTAAAAGTAAACTAGAATATTCTAAATACTCATTTAGTCAAAACAGCACTTTTAATTTTCTAAAACTTAAAAAACAAAAAAAACCTATTGAAAATGTCTGTCTTTATACCAAACCTGCTGCACTTTCTATTTCAACTATAACAAAGAGTTTACTATCTTTTTCAAAATGCTACATTAAACTCAACTAAAAGCTCTTCTGTTTACCTGAAGATACAGAAGCAATGGAAGATTAGTAAGTCTAGTGATAAATACAAACTGCATGATGATGAGCAGCAACTAACAAAAAAATTAAATTTTGCCTAACCCGAGGGTTAGGGTGACCACAGTAGGGATATCTGTAAATGTATCTGTGTGTGTTTTACCATAATGATCTCAAAACAGAATGTTAATACCCGGGCTGTGTAGGTTGAAGTCTCTCAAGTAACTACAGCTACATGAATCTGCTGTAGCAGCATAAAAACAACAGACTGTGATCTAATCAAATTTTATTGATAATAAAGTCTCACTTTATGTAACAGGCAAGGAGCTCTATCTCCCTTGTGGGTTGTATACTGCCAATGTTGGCTTTAAAGCCACACAAACCTGGACTTCTTTACCTCTCTATATATCTTGTTTTTTGTTTTGTTTTTGGGTTTTTCTTGCGTGTTTTTTTGGCACCAAGAATCACACTCACAACCATGCACTTGCAAGGCACGCGCTTACGCCACTGAGCTAAATCCCTGGCCCTATATCTAGTTTTCTGACAGGGACATGCTTGTAATCTCAGTTACTCAGGAAGCTAAGGGAGGCGGATCACAGGTTCGAGGACATTAGGGCAACACAGCGAGACTCCACCCCAAAAAGAATATAAATAAGTCAATAAACAATAAACCGAGCTTTCCTTCTCCATCAAGTGCTGCTTGCCTACCTCTGTCAAACTGTGAAGGTGAAGTGAGATAATACATATATTAGTGTCAGCACATGAAGTACATTACATGATAGCCATGCTAATGACACTGCATCTGTGCCTAGATTCTCTGGTGCCCATCTTAGAAAACTGAAACAAATACTGCATGAGTTATCTGACACTTCTTTTTTTTGGCCCCAGCAATTGAACTAGGGACCTTGAACTTGCCAAGCAGGCACTTATGCCCCTGAGATATATCCCTGGCCCTATTTGACACTTTTAAGAAATTTGTTTTTCTATTGTGTGAGATTCCCAACCATTCTTAATGTAAAACACATAATAAGTGAGTTTCAATAATATGTAAGCCAATTAATACTAAGTGGGTGGTTAGGTACACAGGAAGGCAGACAGATGTCAGGAAGATCCTAAATAAATTTTATGTAACTTAAGACACTTCAAGACATTTACCATATAGATGAAGATTACAGTAGAAAAAAAGGCATTTTTGCAGATAAAACATTCTAAAAGAGTGAATGAATAATATCTGACTTATAAAATAAGCAAGGTCTAAAATAATACTGCCCGTATACGGGTTAAGTTATGCAGCTCACAGCAACCCACAGCATTTTTTAAACCAATCAATGAGTAGAATTTACTCACTTGATTTCAGGATGTGTGGTACTGGCAAAACGCCCCTAATGGATGGGCCAAAGCTCAGGCCCCGCCTTCTAGAAGATCAGGGTGTGCATGAAGACGGAACCCTGGACAGACTTCTCTCCATGTAAAACAACTCTGGAGAGCCAATCACTCATTACCAACAGAGCCAAGTTATTTAGGCGTGTGCCAAAAGCAGACCCTAGCATCTCTGGACTGACATTCTCAAGCAGAGAGATTTATACATGAAATCACCAGTCAAACATGAGCAGTGAGCGGAACGCTCTGTGGTAAAACTTTCAAGCATGTGGAACAGTTTCCCTGAACTGGGGACAATCAGTTCTTGATTTCTGCTCCATAGAGAGAATCATCCTTGGAAACAAAGTATCAAGGGAATCCCAAACTAATTTGAAAGACAGAGACTAGCAAGGAGCAGGCATAATTACAAAACAAAGACAAGGAAGCAAGTAGTGTTACAATGCTCTCTCTCTCCTGAACTTGGGATTCAGTCATGCTCAGCTCTTACAAAAGTTTCTTCAGGGCCAAAAACACAGCTGGTTCTATAGCCATTCCCACAGACTAGGCCAATTTTCCTGGCTCAGAAGAGATCAGGTGTGTTCAGGTGGTATGGATGTAGACCTTACTGAACTCAGAACAAGCCTAGTGCTTAGAGGGCATATTTAAGATTGCTTTTATCCTACTTAAAACACAGAGTGTGAGAGGTTCCTACTAATCAAGCAAAGATAAATACACATTTTTCTGACAGATTCCCTGCCTTGTTAATGGGAAGTAACCATTAAACACAGCATTCAATAATGTAAGCACAAAAAGCAGCATAAAAAAACCACAGAAATACTTAACAATTCCCACTTTTAAAGAACATATTCACCAAAAATAGTATTATAATATGGCCTTTTTTAAGGTGACGTAGGTCACATTTAATGCCAGTACACACCACGAAACAGTAAGGGCTCAAAGAGAAAAACCTAAGAGGAAAGTGACGGAATCAGGAGCATCACTCACCTCAGGAAAATAAAGACTATACACAGGATGTGTGATCTTGGATTTGGTTTCTAAAAGAGCTCTCTCCTTTCGCTGTATACTTTGCTGTAATTCTTGCCATTCCTAGTAAAGAAAAAAAAAATATTTGAAATCTGTTTTTTTTTTTTTTTTTAATCATTCCTGAAAAATGCAATCAACTGCTCAGGGTCAGCCCAGGTTCCATCCCCACAAATCTGACCATCTCCCTGCTTACACTAACAATACCTACATGTTCCAGAGCATGTGCAGCACAGCCACGGCCGGCCCTGGGCCCTGCTCCTCCCCGCCTCTGTCACTGCTGCCTTCTCTGGTCCACTGTTTCAGGATACCCTACTCTTCTCTGAAGTTAACTATTTCCCTCCTCCTAAGCCCTACTTGGATTTTTGCTCTTCCCTTTTTCCACCTAGCAAATTCATTCTCATTTTCTTTCAGTACCAGCTAGTCTTAATGAACTCCTGAGGAAAAGCCTGCCGCGATTCCCCTGTGCCTGGAAGTGAGCTGAGGCCTCCCCTGGTACTGCCACTATTCACTGCTCTTGTAAGCACCAGTGTTCACTTACAAGTCTGCCTGCACGCTAGCCTGCCTACCTGCTATACAAGCGCAGAAACTACTTGGCATTTGGTTTGCATTCAGTGTCAGTTAAGAAGACACTTGGGAGGGAACAGATGATGAATAATTATTTCTTGGCCAAATGAATCTATTTTTGCTCATCTGAGCAAACTAGACTATTAAGAAAAAAATAAGAAAAAATTAACAAACAAAAGTCATAAGTGTCCCCTCCTATGAATTATGTCAACTCTTTCTCCAAATAAGACTGAAGAAAGAGCTTCTTTCATAGACTTTTTATTCCCTGGCAATCACTTCAATTCTCAAGGTAGAACAGAGCAAAGGCCCAGCACTAGTAAGTTACAACAGCCATCCAGACCTGCCTTTTTACCATTCCCAAGGAAGGTACTATTCTTTTGCTTTTAGCGTGTGTGATTTTACCTCTTCCTATTTCTGACTTTGCCTTTGTTCGCCTCAGAGGTTCTTCAGGTCTTTTTCTCACAAACCTCAGGCTGACTTCCAGATGAACAGCCCAGTCAAAAAAGAGCACAAACAGCTGATGGAGCTCACATGTCATCCGCAGTGAGCGTCTAAGGGTCATCACTTGTTATTCAAACATATACTTCTTCACAATCGTTCTAAAATTATATGAAGCTTAATACCACGAGGCTTTTCTATACTTTTCTGTACCTTACATTCCCCATAAGGTGACGCTCCACAGAGTTAATCAGTACCAAGATCTACCTACAGTAATGGTTCTCTACTAAACATCACCTTAAATCTGTAACAGAACCTTGCAGGTAACTACTGTTTTTCTATCAAATTTCCAGAGACATCCTCAACAAGAAAATTTCCTGAAGAAACCACGCTATTGTCACCTCTGATCTAGTCCTACTTTACCTAGCAATTTAAAATGTAAGAAAATGAAGATCTCCAAACTGGCCATGGTGGTAGTGCCTGGAACCCCACATTCTGGGAGGCTCAGGCAAGGGGGTCACAAGTTCAAACCCCATCTATCAACTCAATGATTTACCTCAATATAAAAATGTTTTTTAAAGGGAGTATTAGGGATGTAGTTTAGTGTAAAGGTCGGGCTCAATCCCCAATAACACCCAAAAAAGCAAACAAATGAACAAATGCAGAAACAAAACATCAGATTTCCAATCCGTATTTGAAAAAAAAACCTTTTTTTCCCCCAAACTGTCATTCTTAAAAAACAAAACAAAACAAAACAAAGCCAAAAGCTGGATGTGGTAGTATACATCCAACACGCAAGAGGTAAGGCCAGCCTGGGCTACACAGTGAGTTCAGGGCCAACCTGATCTACATAGCGAGACTGCCTCAAAAAAAAAAAAAAAAAAAAAA